>MU225974.1:907831-943629 GCA_018584345.1 Thuja plicata | reverse complement strand
CCTTTAGGAAGAGCAGCAATGTCAACTTGACCTTTTAATCTCCATTTCCTTGCAGCAAAAGCCCTAACTACATCTATGTTTGGCCTTGGACCCAAAAATTTCCCTATAAGCGTATTCTTCATTAGGGCAACAGTATGATCTATCAGTAGGCGGGGAAACACTAAAGAGACCTTTCTCAGGAATAGATGAATTTTCTACCAAAGGAAAGGAAGATTTTCCAGTAGGTTTCACTCCAAAAAGAGAGGACCAACTGCCTGTAGCTTTATTCTTACCTACAGTTTGACCATTAGTTGCTTCAGAAGCCTTACCTTCACTTTCCTTTATCTTTAGTACTTCTTCGGGGAGTTGGAATCTCGATAGAGGGGATACCACCCTTGACTCTTTTGTGGAGCCCTCCCCGTCTGCAGCTTTTGCCTTTTCCTGACTCGCCGGCACGGGTTGCTTCTGAGCATTGCCTGGAAAGATTTTCCCGCTCGTTTCATTTTTCGAAGAGTCCCGTTTTCCTCCTTCTCGAGGGCGGTAATGGTCTGAGTCTTTTTCCCCTTCCCCTTCCTTGTCACCTTCCTTGTAACTCCTACTACCGTCTGCAGTATTCGACTGCACACCTCCACCCGCAGGTTTCCCGCCCGCAGGGGAATTCAAATTCCCTCCAGCCCGCCGATCCGCTCCGCTCCGCTCAGTGTTATCGTCGGGATTATTACCTATATTTTCTCCCTTAATCTTTGTATCCTTTCTTGGGATATTTTCCACAGGCAGAGAAGATGGCGGTGGCTACTACACCTGTTCTTTTTAGGCTTCCTCCTGTTGAAGTCCCAAGGTGGTGTCTTCTTTGCAGGTGTCTGGGGGAGGAAATGTGCCTTGATCTGGAAGAGGCAATATGCATTGATCACTTGTTGAAGGTTGGAGCATTGCATCTAGGGGTACGCTTGTTCCAGTAGGTACAGTTTCCCAAGAAGCCAATAGTTTCTCTTCAACCCATTTATTTTCATGTTCCTTCTCTTCCTCTTCTCTCATCTTTTTTTTTCAGTGTTCTTCTTACTATTCTTGGGCACATTTTTGTACTTCTTAAATATTTTAATCCTCTCAGAGGGTACTTGTGTCTTGTTCTTGTGTAGCCTCCTTGGTCGCCCTTTCTTCCATTTCATGTAGACTACCAATTTATCAAATTGGAAGAAGTCGTCAACATTTATTTGGGAGATCTATGGGGGATCTTTTGGGGAATCATCCTTACTGGAGGAGAAGGTGGATGGAATCTCCTGTACCTTGGCCACATTTTAAGGTTCTGGGCTCGGGTCCCTATTAAGAGGGGATCTATCTTCTTTCTGTTTCGCCTCCTTTGGAGCAGTGTCCCAACGAGTGCTATTTTTGCTTCCCCAACATCCTCATTGCATGGTAAACCAAATGGGGCAACCAAAGGAGTTGTATCTTGCGGGGGTAGGGAGCTACCAGGGTGGATCCAAGGCCTAATGTTTCTCTGGAGCTCATTGCTTCTGCTAGCTTCTGGAACCTCTCCATTTTTTCATTCAATTTTCTCATTAGTGGCTCTGGGACGGGGTCTGACAATTGGGAGGATGCATCGACCTTATGTTTCCCCTAGGATTTGGATTGTTCCACCACATAGGATCCAAAACTGGTTACCACAAAAAATGGGTTGTACAATCAGACACTCTTAAGGCACACTTTTGCAAAATGAGTGTGGCTCCACTCAACCACAGGTTTTGAGATGACTTCAATAGTCAAAATTTTTGAGGTTTTCCAATCAACTGGTGGGAAGTACATCTTATCTATTCTTGTATCTTTATACTCAGGGTCTTCAAGGGACCCATGGTCAGAAAAATTTTGTGGGAACATCTAGAGGCCGAGACGGTTCATCATCCACTTTGACATTCTTACATAATATCGGCTTCAGACCTCAAAATCATCTTGGCAATCCTCCAAGTTTGGCACATGAGGTTGAGCTCCCTGGGGCATTGCCTTTTCTAATCGAACATGCAGATAATATTTTTCTCACCTGAGTGAAAATTTGGCTAAATTCAATATACTTAGCTCATTCTCTGCTTCTCAGGCTACCGTGAGGGTACAGGTTTATTTTCTGTAGGTGATCGGGAAGGATACAAAGGTGATCTTCTTGGTGGCCAGTAGGTCATGCACCTCCATTATCTGCCTGCAAATTTCTAATAAAACAACTCTATATCTGCAATATTTTGGTAAAAAAATGGTCGCCAAAAAACCTAATAACCCGCATGTAGGTATGTTGTGAAAATGGATGAAATAGCATCCCCATGGGCTGACCATTGTCATTGCCTCCAGAGACAAACTATACCCAACATCCTTAGTAAGCGCCTTTATCCTATGAAATTTGAAGGTGTTGTTTACTCTGCAAATTTTTTGGAAACACTCATCTCAGTAGATATGGGAAAAATGATCCCATTACGTGGAATGCCTCATTTCGGTCCTGAGGTGCCATCTGTCAGCAACCTCCAAATTCTCATGTGTTGTCAAGCTAAGGACCACAAAAAAAAATAATTCATAAAAAATTTATGGTCCTTTTCCACCTTTCTTATCTGGGCATCGACATGATTTGATATAATAGTGGCCCAGTCAAAGTATTGCTTATTGGTGGTCATACAATACAAAAAGTAATACATCCACAGGGAGAATTCTCAGGCGTGAGGTTCCCCAAAAATTTTACACAAAAATATTATCCCTGCCTGGATCGGCTCCTTGAAATCGAAGTGAGGGATATCTAACTTCATTTTCTTGTAATCTTAGTGCAAGCTTCTAAACCATTATGTATTAAGGTAGCATCAAACCACATCTCCTGCTTCTGTAAATTGAGCCACTGCAACTATCTAAGTGAGAACAACAAACCCCTTGAAAAATGGAATTCACCAAACTATGATGATGACATCATGATCAAAGGAGGCAATAGGCACTCTGGAGGATGTGGCAACAACTCGAGTGGCCACATTGTAACTTTTGGCCATGAGTAATATTAATTTTGGATCCTGTACTGAGTGTGGAAGGCCAACTGCTTGGATGATTCTGTAGACAACTATGTTCATTAACGTTGTGTCGTTGGCTCACCTCAGCTGGTATATGGCCTGGCAGAGGTCCTTAAGTTTGGCCCAAGTACTGAAATTTGTATCTATGACCTCCTTGAGTATTGTTTCAATCCGGTATCCATGGATTATCCCATCCTTCTTGTACTTCATGACCAATGGGATCCTTTTTCTCTTTTGACTTCTTGGTGGGAACCGCTGATGTGCTTGGAAGTTTAGGACTTCTCGGAGGTGATCATGTTGTTGCCATTTTCATGATGATGACTTGCAAGACTGGGTAACTGTCAATATAAGATATATGATATGTTAAGTTTACTAAAATTTTGGATTCTGGGACTTCGAGGATCACTTACCCTATTATTTAGAAAACAAATAAAGAATCATTGATTTCCAACAAATAATACTGGACGATTCATTCCCTTCACAGAAAACCACCAAAAGTCATGTTGCATGATCGGAAAGGTCGAAGTCTGAAAATAGTCACTTAGTGACTTGCTAGAACCAAGTGTGTTGGTGACCACCAAGGTACCCGGGGACTGAATCCTAGAATGATAAAAAAGTACCAACGAGCTTATTGATGTGACACTAATTAAATGAGTCATCATTTCGAAGGTAGACATGTGCTCATACACCTCAAACAAAGTAAAGGCACTTAGCTGAAAAATTGACATTACACGAAGGACATTAATGGCCAACTAAGACAAATTTAAATGTTAGAACGTGGAAACCAGTCCCGCCATTAAGGTAGACATGATAGAGGAGAGAGAAAATTCCCAACAACCCACCATGGAAACACAGACTTGGCCCTACAACCATCTGAGACTTTGTAACTCGACAAAACTTGACCATTTCGATGACACAACATGGGTTACATCAACTTGACACAGAGTCCATGACCCATTATTGCAACGCATAGTTGATGAACCTCGCAAAGAATTTGGACCTGACGAAATCACACTCTTACTTACAGAGACCAGCTAATTACACCAGCTACTCAAAATTCACAGATTTTAATGCAACCTGCGGAATATTTAAATATATTCACAAGATATATAAATGTGCAAAGTATACACAAGGCTACAAATAATTTACACTAACCTACAAGGCACTTACGCCAATTTACATAGTATACATAAATTCACAAATCATTTACACTAGTTACAAGACACCTAACCCATAGACTGGACAAGTGGCAGAGGGCAAACACCAGAACCACAACAAAGACAAGCCCAAAACTGCACAAACACTATGTACGAGGCATGTTCTGGGCGACATGAGGAAGGAAAAGCAACAAAACAAAAACCAAACGAAAAAGAGCATAAAAAACAAACCAGAGGGTCGAGAGAGACCTACTTGAAACACAGAATGTCGAAGATGGTGAAACTTCAAACACCATTTCACCAACCACTTTAATAAACCAATACCACTACTTGAACGTAGACACAAGCGCTAGCACAATATCATTGTTTGAAAACTTGAGCTCGGAGAATACTTCACACTTCACAGTTTAATCGCTCAAGAGGTAATTTTGCTCGCGGTAAATGTAAAAGTGACAAGTAAAAGCTTTTTATAATGCCTAAGGGAGCACATTTATTTCTGATTAGCATTCCAAGGATGGACAGGTTCCAAAATCCAGACCTCAGGGTACTCGACATTTACTTCTTCAAGTGATGAGAGAAGTGACAACACCAAAATCTCGGAGTCTGAAAATCCTTGACCACAGATTTGAAGGCGCTCTAGGACCAGGATCCTGGAGAAACACAAGATGAGACAAAAGAAAAAGGAAAGAGAAAAGAAGAAAAACGGGACCCAACGTTTTGTCGCACAAAATGTAGGGATGGGTATGCAAGGCATAACACATTCTTCACTTCTTACTAATTATTCTTTTCTTGCATCATTTAATCTAAATCTACTTTCAAGAGATAATTCATTCATTTCTTGCATAAACAAATCTCTCGAGGGGGGAATCATTTACCTCGTTTTTGCCTTATTCTTGTTGGGGCATACCGGGGCATTTTTTTTATCAATTATTCTTTGAAAGAACACCTAAAATGCATTGTATCAAAGAGGGGCAAAATATAGACACTTAAAAATGGCCAGTTAGTCTTGCATAACGACTTTACTAATATTCTTCTTAAATGATTAAATAACCTTTGTTATTTAATTAATTTATGTGTTCCCACTATATCCTAAGTTCAAATTCATCATTTCTCTTCAATTTTATAATTAAGTGATTTTAATTAATTACTTAATTATTAAATGTCTAAATCAATGTTCATAAAATATTATACTATAAAGTAATTAAATAGTTAACATTATTTAATTATTTCCTCTGTTAATTAATTAATTAAATAAATACACAATTTAATTAATATTCCCCTTTTTGTTATTATTACACATATGTAATAAATACATTTAGTAAATCAAATCTCCACTCATAATTAAATAAATGATATTTACTTAATTAAAACTAGTTACCCATTTATAAAGTAATTAAATAATTAAACATTATTTAATTATTCCCTATTTCATTATATTTAATTAAATAATCATATTATCGAATTAAGTGTTTCTTCTTCTTTTTTTGGTCGGTAAAAGTGTATTATTTTATTAATATAAGGAAGCATTACATATTTAAGCTCTTTTCAGCTTCATAAAGTAAACCCATTACAACTTAAAAATTTTGAAACAACCCACCCACAACCCATCAAAACATTTCAATTTTCAGAACATTACAAGTATCAGTAAAAACCACAGACACTATAACCTGTCTGATCTTCCTTCTACTGGTTTTTTACAAAACATTCTCGGCCTCCATTTTGTAACTTGTTCGAGACCTGCATAAGGGGTTTTAGTTGCCTATTTCTTGGTGGCCTCGCCTTTGGTGCTAAATTCGGTAAGCATTCTCCAGCCATTTGAAGTGTTTCTTCTTATTATTACATTTATGTAATAATTAATTCAATTTCCCTATCATAATTAAATAAATAATATTTATTTAATTAATTAATTGTTCCTCTTATAAATAAATAAATTTTAATTATTTATTTATGCAAATAAATAATTTTATTTATTTATTTAATCATATTTATCCTTTCAATTATGAGTTTCAATTAAACTCCACAACTCTCTCTTCTAACTAATCAATTAAATCAGTTGTCTATTTAATCTATCTAATCCTCTACTCCCACTCACTCTGAGTTTGACTTTTCAATCTATCATCTTAATAGATACATATATTTTGCCAACATACAATCAGTTGAGTTGAACTCCTACTCACTCTGAGTTTAACTCTTCAATCACAACCAATCAACACACCAATTGTGGAATCTTGATTGGAACCCTGAAGATCTTATAAATGGAGAGTTAATTCTCTTAATTTTTTTAACCATACACGCTTTGAATTCTTATGCTGGCACATCAAGGACTCATTTCTGAGAGCCTAAATTGCATCAAGAAAGAGAACAACAAAGGAGGACATTTGATGGTTTGCATGTGCTATTATATACTTATTTAATTTCTTATTCGTTTATGCATTTCATTGTGTTCATTCCTCTTTTGATTATTTGAGTTTTTTTACTAATATGTATTAATATATCTCTGTGTGGTGAGATTTTGATGGTATTGCTGGTTATTCCTTGATCCTGAAACCTTGATTACACATTCATCCAAGATATATGGTACAAACCTAAGTAACTATATTTGAAATAGTGGTCTCTTGAACACGACCATTTTTAAAGGAAACTTAAAAGCCTTTTATAATAAAATAAAAGGCCCCCTAGAGCCTATAGTTTTTTTTTATATCAAACATAGAAAGAAACTATCATATCATCATTGAAAACATATAGAGACAGAAAATGGACATCTGACATTCAAGTGTCATTCGCAACAACCATCTATGGTATTTCTCAAATTAAAATGTCACACTCATTCTTGAAATTCACTTTTGCAAATTTCATAATTTTTGTCCTTATCCTCACTTCAAAGTTGTATGTATCACTCCATACAAATAGAATAACTGTGAAACTATTTAAGAGCACCAAGTTAAAGATAGCTTGTGGAGTTGCATCAACTTGATTGTTATGTTATTTTGTAGAATGTAGAGCTCCTTATCATATATTTTCACCAATTGAATTGCAATGTCATCAAAAAACATAACCCAGAGTGCACCAATGCGATCTTGGAGCTTCAATTGTAGAAGGTATCTAAAGTTACAATTAACTATTTGTGCTTGACATTTAGAACATAACCATGTACTGTCAGTATTTTGAAGATATCTTTTTCTTACATTTTTTCTCATTCAAAAGAAGTAGACATGTTGGATAGCAAAAATTAGATCATGTTTGATGAATTTCACAATTACTCTCATTTGTGCTTCCAAAGTATTTGTTATCATTAAGTTACATTCTAAAAGAGTAACAATCATAACCCCACATATTCTTGCATTATCTTGTTAAAAAATTAATGATGATGGAAGCATATCAGTATTATCTATCTATGCTTTAGATCTAAGGGCTTCTGCTTTATGTATTGAAGGTTCTTTTGTTAATATTGTTGATGCTAAAATATTGATGACCTTACCTCTAAATTTAGTCGCACACCCAATCCTGATAGCAAGCACAACCACTTTTTGGTGAGCCTTTAAGCTTTTCAATCGTTCCCCCTTCTTGCTAGCAAGGTGAACCCCAAAAAATCACATCAATCATTGTAAAGAACATTTCAACTAATTTTACAGTGTTTCAGAAAACTTATATTCCATCACTTTTGCACATTGTTTAGATTTCCCCAAAATTCACAGCAAGGCCAATTATGTCCACCAAAATATTATTAGTCACCTTTGCATTTTTATCAAATTTTGTTTACCAGAACAAGTTTCTTCTAGCAGACTTGTCATCATCGCAATGTCTCAACACTAATGTGTGGTCCAAAGTAATCTCCATGTAACTATTTAACTTGTTATATTGTATAGTTTCATCCTTCACATTACCTTTAGAAATGGTATATATCTCATCTACTTCCACTCTATCATAATACAATTCTATAATGTGATTAAAACAAACAATTCAAATTGCATTCCTTTAGCGTATATATCAAATTAGAGTTTAATAACTATCCACTATTTCTACGTGTATTCAACTATCGCATCTGCCTTTTGCTGGTAACATGTCTATTTATTGTCCATCTTCTTCGATAGGGGTTCAAATCCTTTACAAGACTAATATTTTTGGTGACATATGTTTGCTCCATGGCCACATGAATACCAAACTTTGGCATATGATTGAATGGACTGATAACTTTTTATGACTGCATGCTTTCTTCCTGTGACTGAAATAGGTGTTCGGGTTGCTAATGAGATGGTAGCTTGAATGGATAACATCTAATTTGAAAACAATTATGGTCATGTTTAAGAAGGTAATTAATAGTTATTATAGGTTACATAATTTGAAAATTCATATGCTAGAGCATTGCAAATATTAAATAGAAAACCTCTAAACCTATTTGGAATCAACAATGTCTTGATAAAGTTTAATTTGTCAAATAAATTATTGATCATACTTTATGTAATTCTCAAAAGAAGAGATCAATTATTTTTTTTAGCAATACGACAAGTTGCGTATAGTTTCCATCTGACAACATATTTTTGTATCAATTATCCTTCCTTTCACTCAAGGCCAATTTCATGAATGATAAAATCTAAAGAAATAGCCTTTAAAAAACATCTCCACCATTCATTGATCAAATTGAATTGGGAGTCAAGAAACAATCCATGTCAGTAACCTACACAAAGAATTTATAAATACCAAAGAACAAAAACTACCAATAGTCCATTCAAATTCAAAACCAAAAAATAGTATAAATCTACCTCATGCATGCACATTAAAAAAATAAGCTATCATTCAAGCTATTGATTATTATATCAACACAAAAGTTGCACTTAAATTAAAAGCATAACAACATTTCAAAATTTTACAATAAACTATGATCAACTAGCTTTGAAGCATGAATGTTAAATTTTGTGGATGTGGCCATTAAGTTAGAGGATGACATGGATGTGGTGGCTTATGTGGACTCAATTGATAGTTAGTGTTGAAGTATGGTGAGATGATAACTAAGTACAGGGCCAAGAACAAACTCATAAATGTATCATATTTAATTGTTAGCAAGATGACAAATGCCTTGTGCAGAATCTAGATTACAATCTCAGAAATGATAGTTAGTTTCATTTTCACTAGCTTCATATGCACTCTTTCGAAGGCCTCTTTGGCTATTTTAGAGACAACTAGCAATACCACCTCTGGTGCAACCATGTTGGAAATTTTTTCTCTTCGTGCCTTGAAACTAGTAATTTCTTTTTGGGTAAAAGTTTCCTCCGATAGACTAAAGAATATCTTGCAATTTGAAGATAAGGAATTTCTACATAAAGTCTCTATCATATTGGGCGATCATTATCTCATGGCGGAAGGAAGATACCACTAAAATATGGAAATCACTTCACTATTCATTGCTTGGTGCTTGGAAGTAGCATGATCACAAAAACAAGTAGGGTGGGTAACTAATTAACGTTCGGGAGGAATGGAGAGGAGACACAGAAGATATTATGGTTAAGGCTAGAACAAGAGAAAGATTGGTTCCTAGAGCAAAAATTGGCCTCAGATTTGAGAGGTAGATGCTCATATCCATCCATTCCTAGTTTGGAACACTCATAGTCACAAGGAGGTTTGTAAGGCGACGATAACAATTGGTTTCAATGCTATTAAAGACTATCTCATGGTGAAAGAGGATTGAGACCAAAGAGGAGAGCCTATTCCAGTGTAGCAGAACTTAAAGAGATGACATGGATGGCCGCTAGGCAACACCAAAATTTGTCAAACTGAAGCAGGGGATGTTGGCTCATCATCACAGTGTTTGGGTTGATGAACATTGTGATGCCTCCACATAATTGAATTTTGAGGCTTTGTGTTTTGTTACACAGTTTGGCTACGATCATGATGCTTCCACTGGTTTTGGATTTGGAGGTTCTTTGTTTTGTTACGCCCTTTGGCTATGAAAATATTGCTTTTTTAAAAGATAGTTACTTAGTTGTAAACTATATATTTTAGATGAATGGTGATGAAATTTTTTTTTCATTCTTTTCCTTTTTCTTTTGATTGGTATTAATGAAAGTTATCTGAATATTATTCAGGAATCGTAAACTTTGCATTATATTTAATGAATAGGTTGTTCTTCTTAGGTTATATGCATAGTGTTGTGAAAAATTTGTCTTTAAACACATGTTACAATGATGTCTATTTTAATGCTATATATATTCTTGGTGTTGTGTATGATCTTCTTATTCTATTCTATTATAGTTCAGCTTTGATCACTGTTTTTTAAAGCTCTATGGTTAAAAGCTTCACCTTACTTGATATCTGGTTAAATATTTGAACCCAATAGACAAGTTAGCAAGTTTCCAAACCTATGCTTGCTAGCCAAATAGTTCAAGAAACCTCAATCACCCAATTACATTTACACCATGTTCCTTTGATGCCATTCATGTGTGATGTTGAAGTCTTTGTAGTCAGTTAGTCGGGTGCTATTGGAACTCGCGCACCCTTCACTTACCATGCTTCAGGAATTTAAATAAAAGTTGACCACCCAACTCTATGTAGTTCCTCACTTTTCAAGATGTAGTTAAAATATCAAACTTTCATGTGTAAAAAAAGAATGCTAAACTTGCAGTTAACATAAAATGCATAAGACCATTTTACGACACTTTTATTAGTAGGTTCCAAATCTAACAAGTTGAATAGTCTGTATTTTTAATCCTGTCAATATCTTAATTTTTATTACTTAAGTTCTATACTAACAAATTCATGAATAACCATGCATTCTAAATTAAGATAGCAATTATCAAGCCATTCACACATTCATAGAAATCCCTGATTGCTCAACTACCTTTAGAGCGCATACATTTTTTGTTGGTCATGTGTGATAATTGACTCTTTGAAATCGATCAACCATGCAATATTGGAACCCACAGACCCTTCACTTAGCATGCTTCAAGTGTTCAATAAATAACCAACCACCCGACTCTATGGAGTTCCTCACTTTAGTTATCAATTTTAACTCTTCCAATCTAACAAGTTGAATAATTTGTATTTTAAATAGCATCAATTTCCTAATTTTTTACTACTTCAGTCCTATATTAACAAATTCATTAATACTCATCCATTCTAAATTAAGATATATCAAGTTATTTTACACATTCATAGTTTCCTAAATAAACTTAAAATTGCTTTACCAAAGTTAAGTAATTCAATTGTTAATTATAACTGTACAAAAAATTTAAGCCATCTACAATAAGAGCTTGTAGTGTTTGTATTTCCTCCTTCGACAGAGTCCTTAGAGGTCATTTTTGTTGACACAATATCCAACATTGTCCTCACAGAAGTGCCCTATACAAATACAAGTACTCGTAATTACTTTGCTAGCTGTATTCAATTTTATTCTTGAGTCAAGATGTCTAACAAACATGAAGTGCATGGAATTTCAGCAAGTGCAAAACATGTTTGAGGCATATGCATTATGAACTTACAATATTTGTATTTTGTTCATCATTAGAATCCCTATATACAATTTCCTTTGACATTGGTCCCAACATTGTCTTCACAAAAGTATCCAGCATAAACACAACAACTCAAAATCACTTAAAAAACATAGTGTCTATGTAATTGTCCTAAATAAACAGTCCAAAAATTGTTTACATGTAATTTTTCTTTAAAATAAAACTTTAACTCTTTCAATACAAGAAGCAAGTTTATTTTGTATTTATATTTTAATATCGTATATTTACATCTACAAACTTACAGTGTTTATGTTTCCTCCTTGATTAGAATCTCCACACTTGAACTCGTCTAACATACTATCAGATGTTATGCTTCCTCAATTGTCATGTAAATGACACAACCATGAACAAGGAACAAAGGTCCTTTTCAACTATTAATCAATTATTTTATACTGTCCATTTCGAGCTTGGAATAGTAAAATTCAAGCTCACCCTATTTTAGTATTAACTATACATAAAAGTAACTTTTGATTCTTTGGTGAATGAAGTTATGTTCAAATCAAGCAAGGTCCCTGTACAAAGACATAAACACTATTCCAAAGCAGACAACAAATTAGGAAAAACAACAAGGGCATGAAAAGGAAACAAAAATTAGAGCACACCCAACACAAACAAGAAATTTGAACCTTAAATACTCTTCACACCAAATTATCCAAAATTTGAAGACATCTCCAAAAACTTTAAAAAGGAACCAATACAACTGCAAGGAAAACCAAAATAATATCCTCAACAAAAAACAATATTCACATTGGCTGCATTTCTGAGATAAGTTTTTCTAAAATAAATCCCACTAAATTGTGTCAATGTATTATCTTTTTATATATCAAAATGCATAACATGTTAAAGAAAGATTACAATAAATTGAATATGCAGTGCCAACACCAGCAAATCAAATAGTTAGCTTACCTTTATCAACTTTCATATGAAGATGCAACATAATTTAGACAGTGTTACAAATGGTTAAATTAATAAGCTTGTCTCTAAACCATCTCAAGACCACTAAAAACAACAATGACGTGGCATGGAAAACTTCAAAGTAACGCCAAATAATTTAGTAACTTTAACTTACCTTTTTCGCCTTTATATATGAAGGAATGATGATTTGAATACCAGTTCAAACAATGCATAAAACCAACCTTTTTTTGAACTATCTGAAAAATCCTAACACATATAATACTCCCAACACCTATACACGGTCATGAAACACTTGAGAAGAATAACACATAATTACCACCCAGCTTGACAAATGTATTACCATCCATTTATAACTAAGAACATTAAACAAATTAAAACCTAATATCAATAGAAATCAAAGCCTAATTCAATTGTTAGCTTAACTTTATCACCTTTCAAACCCGAACAAAGGACAATATGGATAGTGGTAGAAGTGAACAAAGAATAGCCCTAAAAATTAAATGATACATACATGAGATCACCAAAACTACATACCAAATTGAATTGTTTACACACACCACCAAAATTTAAAGTTAGCTTACCTTAAATTACAGACTCTCGAAAACCCCCAAAAAATGAATATGATGCTTTCTGCCGATTTTCAGGCACAAAAAGAATACGTATGACCCAAGGTTACGAGAATAAAAAAATCATCTATTCTATCTTGGCAGCCCCTTGCTCTTCGACTCCTTCAAAGAGCCCAAACATCTGCATACATACTCTTTCTTTGCATGAAAATAAACATCAATAAAAACCAAATACAATTGGAAACTAAACCAAAAGAATGTGCTCCAGAGGAGTGCACATCCAAACTCCCCACATTTGCGATACAAGTTTTCCTCTACCCACCAAATGATATAAACACATAAGCAAAACAAAGAAAGTAAACCAGAACAAAACAAACCGCAAAACAATTCCTTTTTCCACTCAACCACCACTGTAAAACTAAGAACATCAAATATAACATGATTTACTAGGATTCCCCCAAATGTAGTGCTCTGCCACTGATATAGCTGGTCTTAGTCGATATTTCCTATAAGTTAACAATACATAAATAATTGCCTAAGAATTGCTATTGACAACAATCCTAAACACCACTTCTCATTTTCAAAATCAAATGATTGAACAAGAAAATTGAAGCTCTTAACAAGTCTTTGTTTTGTTAGCAATACAATAAAAGCACATGTCAATTCAAACTGTACCATTTCCACCGTGTCCACAACCGTTAAGTCCTCTTTCGATTCCCTCGAATGTCACCCAACCACCATAAATCAAATTCTCAACAAATTGTGATGACTGTCACCCAAAAAGTTGTACAATTTGTGCTTCTCAAAAACCAAATGACTCAACGGTAGAATCAAACCTCTTAATGAGCTTGTCATTTCTACTTGTATCATAACCACCATGTCCACCACTACCATGTCTTCTAGCAAGTGTTGCTAATGTCACCTAGCATCGGAAAACAAAATTTGAACAAATTTCGATGACCATCGCCAAAAACTTGTCCAATTCGTGTCAAAATTGGACAAATTTCTAGATGCAAAGGACTTCTACTTGGAAAGGTGTCCAATTCCAACATTGGACAACTTGCTGAGTGCGAGACAAATTACCGAAACTGGAAAACTTACTAGGTGTGAGACGAATTGCTGGAATTGGACAACTTATTGGGTGTGTGATGAATCACAAAACTTTGAATTTTCTAGGGAGAGGCAATTTTTCGAGGCAAAATGCCCAAACTGACACTCTATCGTGTAAAAGTTGTCTTGCACAAAGCCAAAAAATTGTCCAATTCCAACAAGTCAAAATTGGACAATTTTATGACATGAGACAATTTTTTAGAGTCAAAAGCCCAAACAAATAGCTTATCAATTAAATTATATTTTACAACCATATATATATATATTCTTAAAAAACACCATATAAAAGATTCTCCTTTATATGTATCTTCATAAAAGATTCTCGTATTCCTCTACTGTAATATAAGGTTGTAATATAGTGTTCATGAAATATGATTCAAAATATTGTTAAAAAAAATAACACTGTAAAATTCCAGAAACCTTCATACGTATTAACATGAACCTTCGAATACTTAAAATATCTCCGAGCCTTCCAAGAAGCTCAGATTCAGTAGCAGCAGCAATGCAAAAAAATAAGAAGAGGATATAGGAAGTGTTTTTGTTCATTCCCTCAAAAGCTAGGAATGCCGATCACACAAATTTCAGGGTATTTTTTCATTGTGCCACAATGAAGAGCAAGAGATTCATGCAATGTCATCACTTACCCATCCCAGCCGGAATATCGGAGCGCTCCGTACAAAGGGTCATTTGAAGGAGGCTATACACATTCTTCTTACTACCCACAACCCTCTTCTATACTCTTCTACATATATTCATCTTTTGCGCGCTTGGGTAGCCAAAAACACCCTATCAGAAGGTAAGCAAATCCACTCTCACATCCATGGCAACGGATTTGGATTTACAGCTACCAGAGACACTCTGCTACCCAATACACTCATCCGCATGTATGATAGGTGTGGAAGTTTGGGGGATGCTCGCAATGTTTTTGACGGCATCTCTCAACCAAATGTCTATTCATGGAATATGATAATTGCAGCTTACAGAAGGCATGACCCTCCTCTACAGGCGTTCACAATGTTTTATAAAATGCAACGAACAGATGTCCAGCCGGATGAATTCACTTTCTCCGCTATTATCCCAATATGTGTCAACTTGGCATCTCTAAAACATGGATTGCAGATCCATGGAAGGATTATTAGATGTGGATTTCAGTTCTGCGATATTGTGACGAATACACTAATAGATATGTATGCAAAGTGCGGAATACTAGAGAAGGCGAGAGAATTGTTTGACAGAATGTGTAATGCAGATGTGGTCGCATGGAATGCCATGATTACAGGATATGCACAACGTGGGTTTCTTGACGAGGCTTTAAGGGTTTTTGAAAAAATGCCGCACAAAAATGTTGTCTCGTGGACTGCAATCATTTCTGGATTGGCACAAGGTGGGCTTGTTGAAATGGCATTGGCGATTTCAAAGCAAATGCAATTGGCAAGTGTAGAGCCAGACTCGGCGACCTTTGCCTGCATTCTCTCCGTGTGTGCCAAGATGGGAGCTCTTTATGAGGGCCTGGAAATTCATCAAAAACTTATTGAGGCCAGATTCTTTTCAAATGTTGTAGTTTTGACTGCTCTGATAGACATGTATGCAAAATGTGGAAGGATGGAGAAAGCGCACAATTTGTTCGACCAAATGCCTCATCGAAATGTAGTCTCATGGACTGCAATCATTGCTGGATATGCTCAAAATGGTCAGGTTGGAAAAGCTCTGGAAATTTATAATCAAATGCAATTGGCAGGTACAAAACCAAATTCGTCGACTTTTGTTAGTATCCTTCCAGCTTGTGCCGAAATGGGAACTTTGGAACATGGTATCAATATCCATCAAAATATAATTGAAAGTGGATTTTCGTCGGATCTTGTAGTCGTGACTGCCCTGATGCACATGTATGCAAAATTTGGAAACATACAAAAGGCGCACCAAATTTTCGAGAAAATCCATAATGCAGACGTAGTTTCATGGAATACAATGATTACAGGATACGCACAAAATGGTGTTCTGGATAAAGCTTTAAGGCTTTTCGAAGAGATGCCTCATCGAACCACAGTCTCATGGAATGCGATCATTGCTGGGTTTGCACAAAATGGCCTTGTCGAAAAGGCTATGGAGATATTTAAGAAAATGCAACCGACAGATATAAATCCAGATGCATCTACGTTTGCTAGTATTCTGCCAGCATGTGCAAAAATGGGAGCTCTGGAACAGGGCATTGAGTTCCATCAAAAAATAATTGAAAATGGCTTTTGGTCGAGCTCGGTTGTAACTGCTTTAATAGACATGTATGGAAAATCAGGCAGCTTAAAGAGGGCTAGTAAAGTGTTTGACAAAATGAAACCTGCAGATGTAGCCTCATGGAATGCCCTGATTGCGGGATATGCAATGCATGGCAATAGCAAGGCTTCCCTCAAACTCTTTGAGCTAATGAAGCTTTCAGAAACCAACCCCAACCATATAACCTTTGTTTGTATTTTATTTGCATGCAGCCATGCTGGTTTAGTGGATGATAGCTGTAAATATTTCAATCAGATGTCCGACTCTTATGGCATCATGCCTGCAATTGATCATTATGTATGCATGGTTGACCTTCTTGGTCGTGCTAACTGTTTTGAGAAAGCCTTAAACTTCATCATGAAAATGCCAATGAAGCCCGATCCAGTTGTGTGGTTGAGTTTGCTTGGTGCTTGTAAATCACATGTGAATATAGGGCTTGGAGAATTCATGGCAACACTCCTTTTTGAGATGGATCCTACTAATGGTTCGCCATACATACTTCTCTCAAACATTTATGCAAAAGCAGGCAGGTGGACCGAGGTTCAAAGGATAAGGAAATTGATGAAAGATAGAGGGATACAAAAGATACCTGGATGTAGTTGGATTGAAGTCCAGAAAATGATACATGTTTTTTGTGTGGGAGACAGATCACACCCGCAAACAGAAGACATTTACGCAAAGTTAGAGAAATTGTCTTGGGAGATGAAAGCAGCTGGTTACATCCCAAACACAAGACCTGTAATGAGTGATGTGGAAGAGGAGGAGAAGGAATTTCTTCTCTTCCACCATAGCGAAAAGTTGGCAATTGCATTTGGGTTGTTACACACGGCTGATGGAACAACCATCAGAATTGTCAAGAACCTTCGAGTATGTGGTGATTGCCACACTGCAACCAAGTATATTTCCAAGATTGTTGAGAGAGAAATTATTGTGAGAGATGCACACCGCTTCCATCATTTCAAGCATGGAAAATGTTCCTGTGGAGATTATTGGTGAATTTAAGTGAATCAAATTATAACATACGCTTGCATTATAACAAGATGTATGGGGTCAGACCTGAAGTGGTAAGAAGTTGTTTTCAGTTTTTGAAAATTATGTTATTTCTGAGGTTTTCTTAGAGCTAGACTACGATATTGACCTTATGAAATCTGGTTGTATCAATGTTTATCACTGACACTGATGCACTGATGGAACAAAACATATTTTTATAATATCACAAACAAGTAATGCATTGAACTGTTTTTAATTTCAATGAAAAGATTTAGCATACTCTTACCTTCAAGGCAGATGAAAAAGATAGGCCGTAGTTTATAATCCATAATCCAAATATGAATTATAGTCATAAAAATGCCCTGCAGATAGTGACCTTCAATTTCCATCTGTAAACAGGCCAGTAGAAAAGAAACTCAAAGTAGAAATATAGACAACAGAGCACTTGTAAAAGCAAGCAAAGTAGATATGTAAAGAAAATGTATTTGAAAGAATCTGAAGAGAAGCCATGTCACCATTGCTTGAAAGAAAGCCATTTTTGCAGTGGCTCACAGCATGATCCTGAATGATGCAGGTGCATCACAAACGTTTGACAATATGGAAATATTTAGGGTTATACTTTATTGTTATACGGCTTGGTAAGCCATTTGATGTAATTGAGCATAAGACTCAAATATGGTTAATTGTTAGTAGTCTAAATGTCGTAGACTAATAATGGAAAAGATTGTATAATCGTGAAGTTGACAACTTTGTTGTCAACTCCACGATACATTAACGGTTTAGTTAGTATAACATCCGGTGGCAAATCAATGACTTTGAGTCGGTTAAAGTAAGTAAGGGAAGTTAGAAATAAGTTTTATGAGTTAGTTATAGGTAGTTATCGGGTTGTGAGATCTTTATCTTGGCAATGTATTGGAGAACCTGAGAAGAGTAGAGGAGGGGCGGAGTAGTAGTAGTAGAGAGTAGCATAGGAAAGGAGATTGGGAATCGATGAACAAAAGAGATGATCAATATAATATGAAACAAGATGAATGAAATATTATTCTGTAATTGCATTTGATTGTCTCTGTGACTATTTGATTTCTTCCGAATGTTTTATTTATCATTATTGTTTGTAACTGTTGCTGTCCGAGCTTCTAAACTTCAAAGTTGTTTTGGATTTTTATTCGTAAGTAAATCAAGATCTGTTATTTAGTGATTATAAAGATCATACTTTGTGTTGTGATCGAATTGCGTTGTAAGAAACACGCATTACGGGTTTGAGGAAGGAATCGGAAGCGAATGCAGGGTGTGTGTACCCGTGAGGGAACTGTGTTTCCACTACCATTTTTCTAGAGACCCGAGAGCTTTAAATGCAGGGTTATGTGGTGTTATGTTTTGATAGTCATTGTGGAGATGACCCGCAGAAGAGTGACATATTGCAGTGAGGAATGATTGAAAGAAACCGAAGATCCATTTGTTGGTATTCGGCATTGAATGGAGAAAGGTCTCAGTCCCGTGTCTCGGTAGACTGGCAAGTAAGAGGAAACAGTGAATACAAATGGGCTGTTGGTGAGTTGATCAGAGAGAGTTATATTATAAAGGTTGCTATGGTTGATAGTCTCATCATCGAGATATCACAGATTATGAGTTTTCCGGCATCAATATAGTCGGTTGTAGAATGAGGGAAGTTCGGTTGTTTGAGATTTGTTTAGACGATATCAGTTTGTAGAATCTGATTGGGCTTACTCACCTTCTGTTTCCACGCTCTGCATCACTGAACCTCAGCACACTTGCTTCTGGTTATCTTGGACACAGAAAACATGATCAATATGTGTTCCACTGGACTCTGAAGTAATCAAATAATAAAGCAGCAAGAAAAACACCAATGTTTGAGACATAAAATTCAAAATGCCAACAACACCAGAAGCAGATTGGTTTGAAACCTCATCAAGAACACTATTTTGTGCATAACCTGTAATCATAGAGTCCATTAGACCACATTTTCTAGGGGCATTTTTCCAAACAGTTCATGTCTCTTGTCTATGCTTCACATATTACGTACACATGTCAAGGCACTTGCAACTATAACATCTGAGAAAAAACCACTTTCTATTATACTTTGGTGTATGTCAATGTCCTCTTGCAAATGTCTCAGGCGGGGCACTAGCACAGGCTGGAAGAATGCTGGCAAAGGTTGTGGAGACTGGCTTTATGCTTGCCAAGTGCATTTGCTTATAAGTTTTTAAAGCCCTTTCAACAAATACATTCCCTGCATATCCTGCAATTATTGCATTTCCATGAGACTAAATCTCTCTGTCATTTTGGGAAACATTTGATGTGCCTTGTGTATGCTTCCATATTTTATATACATTTGTCCAATAAAAAGCCTTTTACATAATGCTTTCATGATGCTCATTCCCTATTTAAAAGCTCTAGTTTTGGCATAGACTAGGAGTATGGTGGCAAAAGTGAACTAATTGGTTTGGACACTTGTTTGTTGCATTTGGTGAAACAATGCAGCAACATCTGTCAAAAGATATAGGCATTGTTTGTTATACTGCCCCGCATTGTTGTGTCCACATTTCAACTGTGTTTGAAAACTGACTTTTCATGCATTAAAAGTTAAAACATTAGGAAGTCATTAACATACACTAGGTTTTTGTGCCTTCTCTTGCCTCATAACAAAACACTTGCTTCTCACAATCTGAAGACAGAAATGGAACCCCAATCATAGAGCGGAAAAAAATTGTTCCATCAATATTTTACCTGGAAAAACCTGCTGCTTACCCCACTGAACTAAGAAGCAGAAAACAAATTTTAGGAAATTGAATTGTAATCGGCAAGAAGAGTATAAATTAATCAGTGTAAAAAAACACCATGGATGCTCTAGTTTCATGGCCAAAACTTAAAGTAGTGACATAAGTGCGTGCACACACACACACACATATTGTTGGATGCTTAGTTTGTATCCATCAAAAACTTTGCCCAAAAACGATTACAAAAGTCAGAAACTTTGATATATATATTTTTTTGTTCAAGGCTTGTGACAACATTATGCAAGTATCATGTGGAATTGTTTGTAATGTATTAATGTTTTCTCTCAATGTAATTCAAGAAAAAAGTATGTTCAATTTGTGATATTGCTATCAGGATTCAACTGTGATAGTGCTACACAGTTGAATTCTAATAGCAATATCACAATTTGACTTTCTGTGGAAAATATCTCCTACTTTATTCAATTTAGTGTTTGACATTTTGAGATTTTGTATTTACTAATGTAAATATGGTTATATGCAATCAGGTTGTATTATTATTTATGACTGCAATTATCTCTCAATCTTAGTAAACCAGGCCTCCCATCAGGTTGTTCCATAAGATTTAGTACGCTTCATCCCAGTTTAACATGTTTCATATCTGTAATGACAACATTACTTTCCTTTTCTACTTAGCTAACCTTAACTATATGATGCTTGTATCATTATATAACTTCCAGGTAAACCTGCAAACCCAAACAAATACCATGCACTCCTTTAAAAACCTCGTTCAATTAGTACTAAAAGGGTCTATTTAATCTCAAGGTCACCTATCAATTCATTCCTTCCTCTCCTTAATACCATTTTACAAGCCTCCTTGTGCGCATTATTCTAATATCAATTATAAGATGAAAAAACTTTAACTTACATTTCATGATAAATGCTAAAATTTTCTTTCATTTTCAAAGTATGTAAACCTTGACAGCTCAAAAGAGCTTATTATAATCTAACTTATAAAACAACCAAATTCTACAAACATATTATCCCTGAAAGAAATAACTGGTATGTAAAGCCTTGTCAGTTGTCACAAACCTGTGAGCCCTAATTCTAGAGGTTATAAGCATCCATCTTTTATAAACGTTGTGGTTTTTATGAAGAGAACATATTAGTTCCTGCCATGGCATGGAACTATTACGAAGTCCTCTGCACTTAACTAGTGATTAATCCATACTCCAGCAGACCAATCACAATTTAGCATTTCTAAGATTTGTTTCAATATTTACTTCAGTTTGTTATTGCATCAGTGAAAGCTACAGATTTTTTATGAGAAATTTTTATTGAATGCTTTATTGGCACTCTCTAATTCGGTTTTTGGTTTTTCCAGATTTTTAGAGACTACATATATTACGAGGCAAGAGAAGGCATAGAAATAGAGGTCTGGTAACAGACTGTCAGGAAGATGCAGTAGGCCTAAATAATTAGGGTGTAAATGCTTCTCACATTTAACTTGTGATTAAATTGATTGCAAGCAACCAATCACAAATTGCTTTTTCTAATATTTTTCTATTATCTTATGCACACTCATTAATCTTGCATATTTTTTTCTCCGAATGTTAATGCCGAATTATCTGGCGTCTGCTGATCAGCATTGGTGGCAGTTTATAGAGGCCTGCTCAGTTCTCAATGGGAGAGAACACACACCTCTTGGGATCTCTGGCAGTGTGTTGCAGAACATTTTGTAAAAAAATACAGTTACGAGGTATGACACATGACCTGCATGCAAAAGAGAACACGCGCCTTATCTATGTTTCCACATTTTGCATTTGCAACTATTACATCTGTCAAAATTCTTCTACTCTTTATGATTTGGATGGATGTCTATCTCTGCTGGAAAAAGGAAGAAAGCTTTTATGTGCGTTGCGGACGGTCTTTCCAACAGACAAAAGTTTCTTTAAAGCATTCTATCAAACAGTTTACATGCCCTGTCAATTCTTCCAACTTTTGCCCACATGCCTAATATAGTTCTTTGCCTTTGCTCAATGCAGGGGGCTTATGCTCAGGGGAACACTTCTTGGTAAACTCTAAATAGTTGCTTGGTGCTCTGCCTTTTTTTCCTTGAATTGATCAACTGAGAGATTCATTACTTTTTCAATGTTTGAAATTTCAGTCACATCCACTTCAAGAACTGCTCATATGTTTGTCCGATGCTATAATTCTTTTTAATGCAATTTTATAGAACAAAATGTTCATAGAAATTATAATGTCACTAACTATTGTTGTTTGGGTTTCCCAGGCTTCTTTTTGTTCATCTTCAGTCTGTAATTCTCCTTTTTCCTATGAGAATAGAGAAAAGTTTCTATCCTTTGCAGAACGTTTGAGATCCTACAGTATATACTGTGGTTGGGTGTAGTTATTGAAAAGCATTTGACATGCCAGGACTCAAGCCTTGGACTTTCTAGGTGCACCTCTGACAACTCTAGTATGGGGTACTAGAGAATTTGAGTGCTTTAGCTTCTGAATATGCTAAATGTCTGAGCACTCTGCCATTCATCACTTTAACTATTATAAATTCCAATAATAATCCACTCGATATCATGTTTCTTTACCATTTGTACCTGCTAGGTTTGGCCAACCTTCAAAGATTTTCCCAGCGTCAAATACTTTTGGACTGCGAAGACTCAATTTTTTAATTTTCTCAGGCTCTTCTGACCACTTTACCATTGAGCACTAGTAGGGTTTGGGTGTATTATCCTTATCCTCTGACTAGGTGTAGTTGTCAAAAACATGAATATTCTACAATCTAAAACTGGGAGAACTCTGTCATTGAGCAATCCAGTTCTAGATTTAAAGTCCTACAACAATTCCCATTGTACCCTCTAGAATCGGTTGAACCTGAAAGATTTTCTTCAAATCTCAAATGCTTTTAGAGTGCCAGCACTCAAATCTCAGATATTCTAGGGGCATCTCTGATCACTATACCATTGAGCACCAACAGAGTTTGGGTGCTTTATCCGCTGATTAGGTGTTATAGTTCCCATGGTTTTTCACCATTTGTGCTCACTAGGTTCAGCTGAACCCCAAAGATATTCTCCAATCTCTTTTGTATTTAGTAGAGCTAGCAGAAAATTGACTCATTATTTTGCAGGCACCCATGGATATCCAGAAAAGGTAAGGTCAAATGGTTTTATGCTATTGACATTCAAATTGAATGTGACATCTTGGATTGTAGATGTTAATATTTACAATGTTGTTTGCAGCTAGCTCTAGATTGATGACCCCTTCTGCCAGCTACTGATATAAATTTCTTACTTTTTGCTTGCTTCCTGAAATTCCTTGATCTGCAGAGCTACGTTGGTGCTCTTTCAGAGGACCCTTTGTCATTGTCTATACAACTTGTCTGCAAGAAGCAGAGTAGCCAATAGATTCCAAGCACATGCAACTAAGCCATCCACTTGTCGCTTTCATATGCAGGCCATTTACTTCTATTTGGTTTTGATTCCTAGGGAGTCTGTTCTCAGACATGATAGAAGTTCTTTCAAAATGTTTTGCCATGAAATTTTTATTTAAGGGTGAAAACTACATCTATGTGAAAATTGACTTTCAACCTTATTCAAATTCCATGAATGATGTTAAATTTGTTAGGTTCTTACTGTGGAGATTCGAAATTGCAATAAATTCTCTATGCTTTAAGCCAACAAGGTTGCCAAAAATATTGCAAATGTAGAGAGATCAAGATATGCAAACAAGAAGTCTTGAACTTAAATAAAAGGTCTTATTCGATGCTCAAGTTATAGTATTTAGAGAAGCTTTGGTTAGATACTTTTGTTATATGATAAATTTTAGAGATCACAATAAATGAAAGTTTGACACATATAATGTACATATAAATTCATTCAATGGAGAAGTTGATAGGTTCATCATGCATGGAAATAAACAATTAGGATATCATCACAAGCTTATTTAAAATTTTAGTAATCTAGGTAAGATCAACTGTTCTTTCTATGTGATTTTCTCGGCATAGTTGGGAAAAATTTCAAGGGAATAATAGAGACCCTTTTATTTGCCAACATGTCTATCAGGGTAGTTACAATTACAACACCTAACAAAAATTAGTTTTATTGTTGAATTTTATCTATATCACCAAAAAATCAGTAGAAGCTTTCCCTCTCATGTTCTATCTCAATGTTTTTATATGGATAGTTTATGATCTTTTGCATGTTAGAAATTCCAATTTCATTGTTGTGGGTATGGGAGGGCAACCTCTTGTAATTATGGGATTGAGAAAAATAAGAGAACCTGTATTTTGTATTTGTTGGATGCTTCAAGACATACATACCCAAGCAGCTACAGTGCATAGTATGGGTATCCTTGGATCTAGATTCCAGGTTTAGACTAACCATGTTGAGATTTCAACCCATCCAGCCTTTTGTTTCACAGATTGTTGAGGTTGGATGGAAAACTAGAATAGAATCTTGGTGGATGGCCCGGAATATCTGTTGAATTGAATAGCGGGCCAAGGCCCTGATTATTCTACAAGTGATATTTTTCATAAGAAAACCCTCCAGCGAGATTGGTTTAAATTTCTCTTGTACAAGTGTTAACTCTTTTTATTGTCTATTAGGTTTTGAGATCTGTTGGTTCAATTGCAATGCCCATTTATTTTTCCCTAAATCAAACCAACACCATTTTAAAAGAAGAGTAGAACAATTTACAAAACCTTATAGCTGCTGAACCTTGCCTTTCATTTGGCTTTTAAATTTTGAATGTATGGATTAAAAGCTTTTTTGATTAAATCTTTTGCTATTCTTAACTCTACTATGCCCTAACCTTCAGCACATAGTGGCCACCTTAGCAGAACCTATATGTGCTTAAATTGTTTTGTGTTTGATTTCCAAATTATAAACTTAAGCCCTATTCAATAGTGCGTAACTGTATTTAAGATGGTGGAAGTTTAAAGAAGCTTTTCCCTGTTCGTAGTTGCAACTTGAATATGTAAATTTGTACTTTGCATGTGCAACTTGCATAGATAATTACAGCAGGGTTAGATCATTGATGGGTTGCTCCACTCTTTTGTAACTTGTTAAGTGATGTATAAATAGAGGCAATGTCTCTAACAATTTCCTATTAATTCACTCAATGTTTCCAATTCATACAACAGAGGTCCTAAATCTAGGTCTGATACAAACCCGATCTAGAATCTGGTTTGGCATGGCCAGGGAATTGCACCAGGAGATGGCATGAAGTTTGTGGGTTCATCCTGAGTAACAAACCCAACAGATCAAACCAAACTCAAATAGAATGTATGATTTTGAACCTATTCTTAATTTTCTTTTTTCTTTTTCTAATAGTTTTTGGCATCCTGTGCAATTGCAGATGGTGATAACGCCTTTGCTATGCTTGCATTTCTGATATATAATAAAATCTTTGGAAAATAAAAGCAGTGTGCATTTTTAATATTTTTTAAGAACAAATCCAATCCATATATTTTTCCCTCAATCCACGATCTGGAAACAAACCAGAACCGGTAACATTGAATTTTGTTCTATATTATAATGAAATTGTTCATTTGGTGTCCTTTTAACATTATCACATATTGGTATTCTTTAGTATTTTATGTGGAGTTTTATAACTTGTTTAATGATGGGCCTTTATCATTAATCTAACATAGTAGCAAAGATGCACAAGCCGCGTCTTTTTGGATATCTATATTATAATTCACTTGATAGATTGATGAAAAAGGTGAAAAAAATTGCTACTATTTTTACACCTCCCTTGGCACACATCTACATATGCAAGTTACACTTACAAGGTACACATGACTCAATAGTATACCAAAATTATTAGTAACTCAAACGAACCTACATCACAGGTTTTGTACTCTTAACACCCTCTAAAGCACAACCTGGAGGCATTATGTTGACAGCCAAACTTCCTTAAAGAATTGAGGTCACAACATATTCCCTAATGCCAACTTTGATAGTTTGAGTAGCTTCTGCAATTTAGCAACAATGATGATTAGTTCCTACAAACTGCAATAATATCTCCGATGCACCTTCTTCCATTCCTCTTTGTTCTTGACTTTGATAAATATATCAAACTTTGTATTCATAAGAGCATAATCAAATGGTGAGTTGGATATAGTTGAAATGAAATGATACACCTTTCCACTCCAATTGCTTTCTTTACACCTTTTCAATTTATAAATTCAGGGGCAGTGATTCTTCTTCATCTATTTCTTTGTTCAATTGGTTTCAAGTTGCAAGTTTGTCTCCAAACCAGTATTGATTGAAGACAAAATAGTTGTTCAAGTTGAAGAACATTTTTTAACACGTACTCTTTGTTGGCCAAATTGGGATTTGTGCCATAATACTTAGAATTGGACTTTTGATCTAGAAATTTGTTTTCCTTCTTCAATGACTGGTCTGAATTCATCTTCAAGAGGCACTTCACAAACCCTGTTCTAAAGGGGTCATCACAATGACAGTTCTTCCATGTTTGTCAAGAAAATCTGCCCTATGATACAGAAATAATATTATAGAAAATGTACTTTTCTATTATGCTTTCTTGTCTATCATAACCACTTCTAGCTGCTCCTTCCTATCTTATCTTTCAAAATTGTTCTGCCAGCACTTGGTAAGAACTACGCTGCACTACAACCCTTGTTTGATATGTGGCGGAGCAAATTTATATACGTTAGAAAGGGTTCTTCAAAAACCCTAGAGGCAATTTTGTGATTTTTCACCGCTCGCAGTAATAGATTCCAACAATTAGATTTGTAGAGTTCAGGGCAGTTAACCTGATTTTTAAGAAAATGTTAATGACATTTCCTAATCATAGATAAAACAAAATCTACTTGGGAACATATGATTTTAGGTCCAAATGGCACAAGTAACTTAGATATAACACAATTAAATTAATTGAGATCTAAGAAGCTAGGTTCGCCCCCAGGCCTGCTAGACTTGGGTCTAATTCACACCTAGTTCATCTCGATCTAGTTTGCATGTGGATGCAGACAAGGTTCACTAAAACTAGGAATAGTTCATCTTAGGCAAAATTTAACTCCAAAACACTTGAAACACCAACGAACTTCATTTTTGGTCATTTCTTTTGCATACAAGAAGTTTCATTCCTATAGGTTGAGCATACTTTTTTGCTTGTTGCATTGACATAGGGAGTTGAAGATGAAACATAGAAGCTTCATCAATGTTGGCCTGAGTTGGCCTAGTGGTGGAAAACTTGTACTCTTGAAAGGGAGGTCACAAGTTCAAATCCCATTGGGGGGTAGGGTATGTACGTCTCGTTTGTAGCATAATAGATGCCTCCCACAAGGAGTACGGGGTAGTCCCATATTGCTGTCACCATATGTAGACCCAAAAACATATGGCTGGTATAGTGGACTATAAAAGGACATTTCCTTTCCTTTTCAAGGACTATACCCTCATTCCTATGCATTTGCAACCTTCCATTGGCTATAAGAGATAAGATTTCTTCTTCTTTTCTCCATTTTTGTTTTACAAACATGAAACAAATTATTATTTTATTTATCTATTTTTTCCATTCGTTTATTTATTTTTTGAATGTGTATACAAAATTTCTTGCCATAGGAATTAGAATGGCAACTGGTTCTACCTCTACAAGTCAACAACCAAAATTCAAAACAAATCCAAATTCTCCTCAATGGAAATAAATTGATATGATATGATCAATTCCAAGAGGTGGGGGATGCATTTGGAAATGTAGGGGATGTGATAAGTTAAATCGATCAGATTTCCACAATCCATAAGAATTTTCAACTTGATTTCTAGTTTTGATTGTGTAATTTTTAGCATCAACGTTTCGGATCACACTCCGTGATCCATCATCAGGATAAGAGCAAAGAGCATGAAGGAATGTAAAAAAAACATTCCTTCATGCTCTTTGCTCTTATCCTGATGACGGTTCACGGAGTGTGATCCGAAACGTTGATGCTAAAAATTACACACAATCAAAACCAGAAATCAAGTTGAAAGATGTGATAAGTGACATTCTTGTTCATATTTTCGAGTGAAAGCCCATTTATGTTGAACACTTTAGAAAGGCTTTAAACACTACCCTAGAAAATGGTGATGTACTTATAGTAGAAGAGACATTGTGAAAATATGTATGGAGCAAGAAGCAAATGAGCACGAAGCACATAGATTAAATTAGCTCATTCCAAAAAAATCAAAGGGAATGCAACCCACATTTAATCATGCTATTGTGGTAGAAAACCACCCATTTTTTACCGCACTTGATGTTGAAATTGAAAGTGAACAACTTAGTATATGTAAAAGATCAATGGGACCTTTGGAAACTACATTTCAAAATCATAGTTGAGATATTGCCAACCAACATGTAGCAAGATGTATTTATGCAAATGGTTGTCTGTTAATGTTTTCACTCCGTCCAAGGGGTTGAGCCAAGTGGTTATAGCTTTAGGTTTTCATTGTGGAGACCCAAGTTCAAATCCCCATAGGCACATCTTGTGTGACTCTTAGTCTTCTTAGTTGGCTTATGGTTTCTAGTGTGTTTGCTTGAAAGGAGCTGATATTTGTAAACGATCTCTAATATATTTTAAAAAAATGTTTTCCGCTCTCCATATTAGAAAGAGTTTGAAAAAAGTTAATGAAGCTCCAAAGGGGTACAAGGGCCTGAGTTATGAGAAGGTGTGTGGCATTTTGTTGGAAAGAGAGGCCAAGGGGGTGGAAGATGCATTGAAGCGCATAAGAGATTCACGGATTGAGAGACGTGTGTCCACTGTTTCAAATGGGTGGATAGACTCAAAATTATCCCTTGATCAATGTCATAGCAGTGTCCCCTAAAGGGGCAATGTTTTTGAGGGTCGTGGATTGTGAAGGGCAGGTAAAAGATGGACAATTGTTGTTGATATTGTCATCGTAATGTTTGAGAGTGTGAGACTCTGTAATGTTGTTTAAGTCATAATGGACAACAAAAAGAATTGTAGAGTTGCTAGGTTGTAGGTTGTAGGTTGAGGAACTATGTCAACATATCTTTTGGACACCTTCTACGATCCACTCACTCAATATTTAACTACAAAATATTGGGAATAAAATTGACTCGATCAAAGAGGTGTGTGCGGAGGTTGAGAAGATGTTTATCACCTAACACCGCATGTTTCAAAGAATTTTTAGATCATTTTCAAAATTGGAGCTATTGAAGGCAAGTGAAGTAATATAAAATTTACATATTTTTTTTAATTGTCATAATTTGATTGTGTATTGTAACTCTTCTTTAAATTATTTTTTATTTAATTTAAATCACTTTGGTTTTAATTTCTATTATATGTTATAGAGACTTGTTTTCTCTAACACAATCGTCTTGAGATGCCTTGTGAAAGTTAGAGAGACACTTTCTAATATGGTGATTAGCCAAAATTGGTCTATATGGAAGCAACACAACACTGAGAGGGAAAAACAAAGTTCTAAATGCAAAGGATATTAGATGACTCATGGTAGGATCATGTGGAGCATCTCTTTAGCTTCACCAACCCTAATATGAGCATGATTCTCTTTACTGACATGGACATGCCTTGCATTAGAGAGGTATATAATGACATCGACTCAATGCTTGAGAAGATGAAGCGCATCACAAGTTTCATCAAATGGATTCTCTAAATTCATGCTTAAAGTTCATGTTTCAACAATTGAAACTTGATATTATTATTTTGATATTGAAGTTGAGGTTTGAACAAAGAATATTTATCACACATGTTTTAAAATTTAGATGGCCTTCAAGTTTATGGTGTTTTTGTTGTTTATATGATGTTATGTGATATTCTAATCCTAATTCATGCTTCTAGGTTGCATAAATATATATCTTTGTACTAATGAAAACCCCAAAAAAATTAGTCGAATCAGCAAACTCGATCCCTGAACCCAAACCAGAATTGACAACTTAGGTCAAGGCAAAAAAGACAACCAAAAATGACAAAGGAATGTGTAAAGTAGGATGAAAGAATGCTTTGTTAAACATATGTATATTCTAGAAAAGAATGAACTACAACCCTTCACCACATTTCCTACTACCAGTGTAGCTTTCATTTCCTTTTCACATATTCGACTCTTTCCACGTTCCTCATTTTGCAACCTCGTCCTCTAGCTTTTTAGTTGAGGTTTGTAAGAAAACTCATTCAATGTCATGATCCTTAATGATAATCTAAACTATAAATTTAACAAAAAACCATCAATATCTCTAGGAGAGATGCATGACATACAATTTCATTCCATCAAGTCAAAGACATGTTCTAGCTCTTCAAAAAATTTGATATGTAATATTCATAAAGTGAATGTTAGTTCATACCACTACAAGTGTGACCATGCATCTTGTTACACTGCAATTGTAGGTTAATAGCTTGCTACTCTCAACATCACCAATAATGTCCATAAGAGTTCAATGTCCATGCTTAAAATGATGGAAACAACTGGGATCTCTAGCAATAATTTCTCTTGCCCAATCTAGAGATAAACTTGGCAGCAGTGTGATAGTCACTATATACTTGAAGGTTCTTGTTAACTCTAATAGTTGTTCCAACAGACATGTGTAGCAACTTGAATGCAATTGCCAACTTCTCCCTATTGTAGCAGAGAAGTAATATCTTCTTCTCATCCTTCACATCACTTAGCACATGTTTTGTATCCAAAGCATACCCAGTTGCCTTCACACACACCCCAAACTTTTACTTTTTGAGCTAGGGGGCCTCTTCTTCTTCCCAGTTTCATTGATTTTCCCTCTTCTTTTTGGTTTCCTCCCTTGTCTTCCTAACTCCATTTTGTTTCTTGAAGAAAAACATATATGGTTTTGCTTGATCAAGTTGTCACTTAATCAAGTGCCATTTGGAAAGGGCAGTCAAGCCCATAATGTTCGAAGTTAAGGCCTTCATTATTCTTTGTGAAGGAAAATCTTCTTCCTGTTTCTCAATTTTTTTGTCTCTTGGCATTTATTGGTATTTCACTATTTCCAACTTTTTCCTATTTTTTTTTTTTCTCCCTTTGCCTTTTGGCTCTATGTTTGGCTTCTTAATTTTTTACTATGATTATTCAATTGTTCTTTTCTCCATGATATTAGCTTCATATCCTCTTCTACTTCACTTCCACTATCTTAGTCTAAGAGCAATTCCCTTTCTTCCAAAATTGAATCCAAGGGATTGCTACTTGTTGGCTCGAAATCCTTCTCTTGGTCAATAGGGTGCCTATGACTTGCTCCGAAGTCACCTGGGAGTTTTCTCTCTCCTTTTTTGTTCCTCCCGTTGAGGTGTTCCTTGTTTTGCAACTTGATCTCCTTCTCCTAAATTCTCCTTTGATTTGTAGGATCTTCTAGTTCCTTTTCTACTTTAGCCATTCCTCCTTCCTCAAACCTATTTGATGTTGGGGTCTCTTCCTTATTGGATTTCTCAGCATCCTCTTTGAAACCAGATTCTTCTCCATAATAGAGCAAGAACACAAATTTTTGAATCCTTTCACTCCTGGATCTTCCTAAATTAGGGTGATATTTCTTGAATTTTTCCTTCTTCCTATCTTGCGATTCGGTGTCCTTATGCTCCCCAACATTTCCTGCATTTTTATTTTCCCCATTTCTCCAACAACTGTCCACATTATGGCACTTAATACCACACTTGGAGCAAAGCAGCTTGGTATCCTCCCATTCTACCTTTCACCTTCATACACCATAATTCATATGGATCTCCATTTCATTGGAGAGAGGTAATAATGCCTACAATTTGACACAACCCTGGGCATATGCCCCCAAAAAATTATCCAACATTTCTTCATCCACCTCTACAAAAGTTCCCTAGCTTTATACAATTTCTTGAAGTGTTTTGATGGCAATTTGTAGTCTAATCCAAGTTGGAGTGGAATCAATCTCATGTTTCCATGGGTAAAATTTTGGTTCCCAATCCTTTGGGTAGATCCCCGTGCCATCCATCATGAAGGGCCTATTCTCTAGAATTTTCCTTTTGGATCTATTCGTGGGGATTTCCACTAGGAAAAAACCATTAAGGATTAGCTTTACTTTAATCTTGTCTCCCTAGTTCAACTTGCACCAATAACTAATTTACTCTAGCGCTGGCCAATCGACTCCCCACTTAACGAAAATGTTTGCATCCTTTAAATTTTCTACTGTTGTGCCTAGCTCATTATTTGATAGGTATATCCCTATACACTTACCATTTAGTCATTTTTGGCCCTCATCGATTTTGCCTTCACTTCCAAGGTTTTTAACTGGTTTTGTCCTTACCTCTTCTCTGGGAGGATTACCAATAGTTTTCTTCATAAGCCCATTTGATTTATTATTTGGTTTTCATTGCTCGATTATTGGGTCTTGGTCTTACCTATGCCAACCATACATGTTCTGTTGATTTGCTTCTTTTGACCAATCATCCCATTGTGACAACTAGAGTTCACTTGTTCTAGGGAAAAATAAAAACATTTTTTTTTTATTGTGATCTCCCCCATGACCTCTTCTCATTCTTTTCCACAGTGATTGTTGTTTCTAAGTTTTGATTTTGACTTCCTACCAATATTCCTGACTAGGATTGGGATTTTGTTGCCATTGTCTTCGATTTGTCTCAGAAGCGAAGAGCATGCTTCTATTGATTCCTTTGTTCTTCGTTCTATCTTGCTTCCCAATTCTCTTGTTCTATCCAGAAATGTTTCCATGACATCTACTCATCCCACTGTTTTTGTTGCTCAACCTTTGCCTGGAGTTCTTCAATTGGGAACTCGTGATCTACTTCCTCTGCCCAACTTCCCACTTTGAAACTCACTAGGAATCTCCCTATGCTCCCCTCTACGCTCCTGTTTGCGCCACTCCCAAGCCAATTTTTATACTTAAAGTGAGTGCGAAAACGATGATTCCATGTTGGGAACAGTTACAAAAATGTCATATTTCCTATATCAAAATGGTTATTGTTGCTACTTGTAAGATATGGCTATGAAAGTAGCCACCCAAGATCTAGAAGCAATGGAAAGCACAATAATAAGATAGAAAGAATATGACAAGAATAAATTGTATTCTTACCAAAAATGCATTACAATAGTTGAATTAAATTCTATGTAAGAAAATTGACTCAAGCACACCAATGAAACATTACTTTGAAGAGTAAATCTAATGAACACAAGGCATTGAAAATAAAAGAAAAGAACTCTTCAAGAGTGTCTCATTGTTCTCTAATTTCAAGGACCTATTTAGTTTATTTAATTGTTCTCAATAGTATTTAGACTTCATAGATGACAATTTGAAAGACGAGATTGAATGTAAAATGCTCAAATGCAAGCTATTGTGATATTAGATGTGAAATTCAGGTGCAAGCTAGTAAATGCAACTAATATGATGAAATCCATGTTGAATTACGTTAAGAAATGAATTAATTGATGTTGAATTACAAGGTTAATGATGTTAGATGTGAAATTCATGGTGCAAGCTAGATAAATGTAGTTAATATGATGAAATCCATGTTGAATTACGTTAAGTAATGAATTAATTGATGTAATATTAAGCTAAGAATGAGGACAATGCACAATTAAGCTAAGATGAGATTTATGCTAAATGACTTGAGAACTAAATTTGTCATTATGATGATGCAATTGAGAAAATGAGATTCTAGACTAGCATTATGTTTATGCTTGAATGAAAGCGGATATAATTACCTCTAAAATGAGACCTATTTATAGGAATTTCAAGGCCCAGGGGTGATGTGTCACCAATGAGTGGTCAATATTGATTTGTTGAGAATGAATAACCAAGATTTAAAATGGTGATGGTGAGTTCTGTGTTTTCGTCCCATTGGTTGCAATTAGGAAACATTATTGCCAAGTGTTTTTTTGGTTTTTTGAGGGAAAACAAGATATCAAGTCCAAGTAATTAATTACCTTAGCTATAGGATGAGGTGCCATGAGTTGTTTATGGGAGAGGATGATGTGGAAAAGATGTGAATGGAGCAAAATTTAAATTGATTTAGTTAAAAAATGGAAAGAAAATAATTAATGATGTGAACTATATAACTAAATGGTTACATTCAATTACAGAGTGGAAGAATTAGGACTTTGATTAATTAAATAGCTTTTATTTAATTAATGGTTCTTTTGACCAATTTTAGGTGTATACATTTTTCCCCTCTTTGAATCAATGTGCAGGCAGTGCGTTGGTTCAAAGAATTTTAGATCTTGTTGTTGATTGATGCGTTGTTGCCGACCTGATTTGATGAATGCCCCAACCGATATGATAGTGTAGAATTGATTTAATGGATGTTTCTAATTCCACATTTGATTCATTCGATGCCCCAGATATGAATTTTTTTTATCGCTGCCCCATATATGAAACTGTTGTGATAGCAACTCGTATGCCATCGTGGGAGGTAAATTGGAAAGATTTTGTGATTTTTAGGTATTCTTAAGAATTTTATATTTTTTAGAATTTTTCAAATTTTTATGATTTTTGAACATTTCCAATTTAGCTCCTGATAAATTTGATGAAAAACTAATGCCCTGATTAGATGTGTGAAAATGAATTTGCCTGAAAAATAATCCCAACCTAATACCCCTAGGTCAAATAGGTATATAAGGGGGTAAAACCCACTTCCACCTCTCACTATCACTTTTACATTTGGAGAGAAAAAGGCCTTTCCAGAGAAGATGGTGATTTTGTATGCTAACCATAGATTCAAGCGGGTACATCAACACCAGTATCCCCCACAATATGGTCCACTGGTAGGTACTTCTCGATCTTCATGTCATCATTTTTATTTAATTTTTGCACGTTTTTCACTTAAATTCTGCATTTTCTCCCGTTTTGTTGCATTCAAAAATTGTTTCATCAAGGCAACTTTTCTTTTTCATTTTTTTTTTTCACTTTTTCACTTTTTTTTTTTTTGGACTTTTTGATTTTTTGGAAATTTTGACCTCTTGGAAAGATGGATGCATAATATGAAATGGACGAAGGACTCAAGTGTCTTTATTCTCTGAAAGGTTCTTTTGAAAGATATACAATAATAGTGTGTACAGTGAAATCTTCAATCTGTTGGGAGCAAGCTCAAACATGAGAAGTTAGTGGGTTAGCACACATGATTCATGAAATGAACAAAGAAACCAACAAAGACAACATCATAACATCAGATAGAACTAAAACAAGTATATTGCACCCTATTCTACTTATTTGATTTGTTCTTTTAGATCAAATGTGGGTGTGCTCTCTCAAACACACAAAATGCAATGATCCCCAATGCAAATGCAAGATTTTGATAAGCAAGAAGAGAGATTCAAGAGCTAGTATGAAGAACTAGTCTCAAATCTTCTTCAAGATGATAGATTTAAACTATGAGATGATATGCATATGCAAAGAACTATGATTCATTTACCAAATTGAAGCCTAGAATGTAATTTCTACGTGATTTAAGCTTAAGAACATGAGCATGAAAACAAGCAATGAAGTTCTAAAGTAATTCTAACATAATAACAATGCAAATTGAGAGATGAAAATTGAAGAGGAGAAGGCCTCTATTTATAGATTTTTG
>MU225974.1:893683-907435 GCA_018584345.1 Thuja plicata | reverse complement strand
TGTATTTAAATGAAATACATTAGAATAGTATTTAAGCTATTAATAAATACTAGCAGATGAAACTATTTAATTGATTAAATTAAATAGTTAGAGGAATAAGGGGGAAAATAATATTAATATTTTTGGACATCTACATTTTTCCCGTCTTTGACGTGGTGTCGCAAGTGACGTTACGTCAAAGACAAGAAAGTGAGTTGCCCCAGAGGAAGAGGGTTTCTAGGAGTCATGCTGAAGCAACGACGGTACATGGTTATGCCCCCTCGAGAAAAGAACACAACGAAGATGACGTTGTGGAGTTTTGTCAAAAAAGGACGCAATGGGCAGGAGGAAGAGAGAGGAGGGAATAAATAGAAGCCTTCTGAAATGCAATTAAGAATGTAGCTAAGAATGCTAATGCAAATGAAATGAATGCAGTTAACGAGCACTGGGGATCCATTTGTGTGAAAAATATGGAGAGCACATCCGATTTTGATATTGCAATAGGAGGTATGCATCAGGTGTTAGAAAACACAGATGACAAGATTCCTTTGCATGGATTGATGCTCAAACAAAAGCACACTGCAAAAGACACATGTATCAGTAGCCACCAGTCACAATGCACCAAGATATAGCAGATCGAGGTAGTGGTGAGTAGGTGTAAACTGACACAAAAAGATAAAATCAATAAAGAAGGTCTCATGACCAAGCAACCATTCAATCCAAAGTTCTTTCCATGAATAGGATTTGATGTGATGAAGGATTTGATAAGCTGACGCCGGAAGGATGTATCCTGATGGGCAAAGATTGGATTTGATGTGATTGAGAAATAGTCGCTGGCAAAAGCTGTGAACAGAATGAGGAGCAAGGACGATTGGTCACAAAACTGATGTGTAAAACATGATTGCAGTCGTAAGAGTCAAAACATCACTGGAATTTGAAAAATAGAGCGATGCAGAAATAAACAATGGTTTATTGCAAGATTTTTGAGAATATGTGATGTTTTTGGAATTTTGGAATTTTTTTAGATTTTTCACGATTTTTAAATGTTTTTGGAATTTTTGACGTATTAGAACTGTACAATAGGATGATTTATACAAAAAGATACACCGGGGGGGGGGGGGGGGGGGAAAAGGGGGGGGNGGAAAATGGATGGGGAAAAATTTCAGGGAAAATGGGGCCTATAAGAGGGGCTGGGGGGCTTAAGGAAGGTCATTTGTGAATTGTGAATAGTGAATAGTGAAAACTGAGCTCTGGAGTGAAAAGATGGCTGACGAGAGGATGAAGGGGCAGTTGGGGGAGTGTGTGCATACACACGGGAGGCCTGCAGAGCAATCGGTACCGGTGAGTGACTTAACCGAGACCTCACATTTATTAGTGTCAAAGTTATTAATGCTTGTGGGATGGGTAGATGGGTCATTAATGAGGGAAATTAGGGTTTCAGACCTGAGATGCCAGTTCAGGAATCGGCGTCTGCGAAGACGCTGATCCCCAGATTGACTTCTTTGCAGACGTCAATCCCCGAACATGCATCTCCTTAGACGTCGGTGCTGGACCAACGTCTTCGAAGATGCCGGACCCAGACCCCCGTCTGCGAAGACGACAGTCTGCAAGGAATGAAGGCAGAGACGTCAGTGTATGAACCGGTGTTTCCGGCTGAACCAGCGTTTGCGCCTAAAAGGGCAGACGCCGAGGGGAAGGGAAACAGAGGGACCCGGCGGGGGCCGGGGATGGATCAGCAAAAGACCTAGGGACAAGATGCCCCACTTTGGGAGGGATTAGGTTAGGACTAGAAGAAAAAGGGGCTGACATGGTGGATTTTGAAATTTGCAGGAGTAGTTCCCACCATTGGGAAATCGGGAGCATTGGCTGCCTACCATGGAGTTGGAGCCGTAGCTCACAGAGGATGACTGGGGTTTGTTAGCTGTGATTGGGATGGACTATGTGCCCCGTTGGCCTAGGCTATGGGTGCATAATGGGATGATGACCGTGTTGATCAAGCAGTGGCACAACGATACCCCCACATTCAATCTGCCTACTCGAGAGGCGACGATCACGCTAGACGATGTGTGGCAGATTCTTCAGATACCTATCCGAGGGGTGATACCACAGTATCAGTTAGAGGACAGTGACCACTATATGGAGATTGCATTCCAGAGACCTATGAGGAGGATCCCGACATACAGGACCTGGATGCCCTGGCAGCCAGCAGTGGATCGGAGATTGCGGCAGATAGCTCTATATCTGGCGGTACTGATCAGAGGGTGGATGTTAGCTGACCTGGTTGGACACAGTTTTGGCATGGGATGGTCGCGGGTGCTAGCCGAGATGCTAGAGGATGGTACTACTTATTGTTGGGGGTACGTTGTCTTAGGACAGTTGTACCATAATTTACCCATGGCTGCGTACCACGGGGTGCGCAACATGGGGACATGCGTGACGCTGATGTTGGTGTGGGCCTGGGAGCACATTGCAGTGTTCTGGCCTATGAGAGTGCGAGAGGCATGACAGCCTGGAGATCCCTATGCCTGCAGATACAGGCTTCCTTTGAGATATTCCTATGTCGGTCAGACTGGATACTGGCGGTGATTGCTCGATGAGGTACAGGTTTTCTGCTGGACCCCGTACAGACTCTGCAAGCCATGGGGAGCTATGGACTGGGCGGTAGGAGTAGAGGATGGATTCAATGATTTTCTATACATGTCATACATTCAGACTAATTACTTTCTACTGGGGAGGACCATCCACCAGATAGAGAGGTATAGATCATCGAGGGTTATGAGACAGTTTGGGCTACAGCAGGGGGTGGTGGCAGAGGATGCCTTACATCCTCATGTCGCCAGGGAGGTAGGTACAGGGGGCAGGTACACATATGCTTTGACAGTGAGGGCATCTTGGAGGGACATGGTGCAGATAGATTTTGTGGCACGACCTGATGTCACGGATGCAGGGATGACTCCTGAGTACGCTGCATGGTGGGCTGCACACACACCATTGCGCCAGATAGACCCAGCTCAGGTGGCTACTCATGAGCAACCAACAGGGGATATAGATGTGGATGATGGGACCACTATAGGAGATGCCCTAGAGACCTTGGCAGCAGGTCAGAGGAGGAGGCCATAGAGACGGGTTAGACCTCAAACAGAGGCACAGGCAGGGGTTGGACTAGATCAGGGGCCACCACCAGTACAGGGACAGGTACAGGAACCACAAATGCCACCACAGGTGCAGGTGCCACCAAGGCCTTAGGGGCCATCCACAGGATTTGTAGCACAAGAGACTCATGATACTTTCATCGCAGAGCGAGACAGTCTTCAGATAGAGTGTGCGAGACTACGGGGATTACTAAACATGGCACAGGTATCGGATACGAGCCTACACACTGAGATTACCCAGATATAGGAGTTACTGACTACAGAGATAACACAGGATGATAGAGCAGAGGGTTCACTTGATACCCTACATGGCAGGGTTGACTCAGGAGAGTTTTCCATGGTTGATTTGACCCAGGACGCTACAGTGCTACGTACCGAGATAGGTACACTTACAGACCAGTTGGATACTCTGACCTTGCAGATGGAGCAGGCCACTGAGCATATCCTGGCATTGACCTCAGAGAGGGATGCAACACAACGGAGGGCTGAGACTTACAGGGCTGAGTGAGATATCACCAGACAAGCAGTCGTTGCAGGTGGTGTTGGGAAGGTTGTGGTATAGGTGTTCGTAACTCATAGAGATACAAACAGGGCAGGCAGAGAGGCATCCCACTATCGTGATTTATATTATCAGCTAGTTGCTGAGGGACAGAGGCGAGAGTACTCAAAGAGGTCTCAATCTCAGAGCATAGTGCGGACTTCAACATCACAGGGATCTGTGGGCATGCCACCATGTTTGCCACCAGAGCAGGGAGGTGGATCATCACAGCCACCGACATGTTTCAGCAGAGGATCATGTGACACATATTTTTGCATTTTGATATATACATGTATATTGGCACCGAGGTGCATGTGATATATTTTATTGACATTTGATATACATATATGATCGATGAGGACTCTTATGATGCCATGGTGTATGCTTTTCATGATTTGATATATATGATGTTTATATGCCTATATGATTACTGACAGTGATGCTTGCAGGATGTGATGCATATGTATGACAAATTGTGTATGCAGGATGGTTTTATGACTATGTATATATGATGCATGACTTATGCAGGGTGGATGATGCTATATATATGATGTACTGACGTGTGTGGATGCAGGATGCAGGATGTGATTTTATGATGTATGCAAATGTATATGTGATGTTTAATGAATATGAATATGGATGCATAATGAATCTCACGTACATAATGAATCTGAATGAATCTTAATAATGCAAGACTATAATGATTTTGACTATGCAATTAAATGAAGAACTTAATGATGGATTTAATGCAAACTAATGATGAACCTAATGCAATGATGAACCTAATGATGAAACTAATGATGCGACAACCAGATGCAATGGATGTGATGGATGCAATGGACAAGATGGGACTCATATTTTTGTTGTGTGTCACGATCAACTGATGAACCAGCCAGGAGAACTACAAAGGACCAGACAGGGAATGTTAGCACGACAAGGACTCGTGATGTTAGTGCGATGGCGAGAAGACCGAATATGTCACGAATATACAAAGATCAAACTGAGCGATTAGTTACAATGATTATGCACAAAGGTTGCTGTCGAGATTCGATTGGATCGTGTTGTTTTATTGATGCATGTGATAGTTTAGTATGTTGATTGATTAGTTCAATAGGAAGGATACATCCTACGAGAACCCAGAGATGATGATGTTCTAGATTTAGGTCAACGAGAGGAAGGATACATCCTCAATGGACTCATTTCCAGAAAGATGGGATTCATAAAGTTAATTGGTCAAAAGTGCACTATGATCAAACTGTAGAACCAACGTATGATTTTAAATATCGTAACTGTATCATTTTCTGCATGAGGAGCAACTGAGGACACGAGAAATATACAGGACTAAAGCTCAGGGATTGGGATAGTACAATGTATGGACAACAATATACAAGTTTATGTGTACAAAAGCTCAGGATACGAGATAGGAGGATCACTTAGGACTAGTGCGTGTGATATGCGAACACCCAAGGAATACAGAAAATGTTGAGGTTTGTAGAGATGTCGTGATGGGTGGAAATGAGAGTTTGATAGATAATGGAACGGTCCACTATGTGTGATGCATGTTTCTAGGTTTTCATCACGCATACTTGTCCAAGGCGCCTGATTGACAAGTTTTCACCATTGGACGAAATTTTTCTCTTTATTCTTATTTTTTTTATGTTTTTGATGTTGCCCAAGTGCCTGTTTGCCAGGTTTTCACCAGGACAACCATTTTTTCAGTTTCATTTTTCTTCTTTTTAGAGATTTTTTTTCAGGACTGTTTTATATTGTTTTTGTGCTTTCTTCAAGACTTTTTATATTTTTTTATGAATTTTCTCAGATAACTGGAGTGAACAACCAGCTGTCAGGCATAGAAGTGCCTGAGATGAATGATGTTGATAGGATCATTCAAAGGTTCTCCTTCAAGAGTGGAGAGTTGATATGCCCCAGAACTGAAGCATGTAGTAACAACATATGGGCCTTGCCAGGTGACTTCAAACTTACCTTTCTTTTCCCAATCAATACCCACTTTCTGATTTTCCTTTAGCACAAGGTCCCCTACCTGGAACTGGTGTGGGTGGACCTTCTTGTTATAGTTCCTCTTGAGTCTACTCTGATAGAAAATCAAGTGATCATAGGTTTGCTGGCACTTTTCATCTAGTAGATCAAGCTGTGTGAGTCGTGCCACTCGGTAATCTTCATCATCAATCAGGCCTCTCAGTGATACCCGAAGGGATGGTAGTTCAACCTCAATTGGTAAGACTGCCTCAGCATCGTAGACTAGGGAATAGGGAGTAGTTCTAGTAGGAGTACGATAGGAAGTGCAATATGCCCAGAGGGCGAGGTTGATCTAGAGATGCCAGTCACAACCAGTATCATTGACAACTTTCTTGAGGATTTTGAGGATGGTTTTATTAGTTGCCTCAGCTTGGCTGTTACCTTGCAGGAAATATGGACTGGAGAAACGGTAATGGATATGGAGGCAAGCGTAGAGATCACTGACGTGTTGATTTTCAAGTGGTGTTTCATGATCTTTGAAGATGGAGGGTATGCCAAAGCGGCAAACAATGTGATAGAGGATGAATTTGGATATCTAGACACCTGTAGTAAGTGTGAGCGGAATCGCTTCAACCCACTTTGTAAAGTACTCTGTTGCTGTGATTATGTACTTGTGGCCTTTAGACAAGAGGGGAGTAATCTTACCAACAAGGTAAAAAAACCAACAAGAAAATGGCCAAGGAGGTGCAATAGATCTGAGGTCTTGTGTAGGAGCATGGATCAGATTGGCATGCTATTGGAAAGGTAGGCACTTCTTGACAAACTCACAAGCATCATGTTCCATTGTAGGCCAATAGTAACCTGTACATAGAAGTTGCTTGGCTAGGACCATGCCACTCGTGTGGGCACCGTAGATTCCAGCATGTACCTCTTGTAAAGCCTGGGTGGCTTTGTTTTCATCTAAACACCTAGAGAGCATGTTGTGATAACCTTGATGATAAAGGGTGTTGGCTACGAGAGTGTAACGAGAAGCTCTACGGAAAAATTTTTGGCATTGGGTTGCAGTAAGGTGAGGAGATATGATACCATTTTGTAGGTAAGCTTGGATATTGTGGTACCAAGAGTACTGGGGACCAACCAAGACACATACTCGATTTGATTCATCGTTCTCATAAGTGGGAGCATGTAGTTGCTTAACTAAGAATTCGTATTGCATAGACTCGTGAGGAATCTCTAGGAGGGAGCCAATTTTGGCCATTGCATCATCAACCTTGTTCTGCAAACGTGGTACTTTTGTTATCTGCAAGTGGAGGAAATGTTCTTTCATCTTGTCAACCATCTGCTTATATGGCATCAATTTGTCATCTTTGGTTTGATACTCATCGAGAACCTGTTTGATGATGAGTTGGGAATCACCAAAGACATTTAGAGTTGTGATGTTCCATTCTATAACCATGCGGAGTCCTGCGATTAGCGCCTCATATTCTGAAATATTGTTCGTGCAGGGAAATCCCAATTTGAATGACATAGGGATGTAGTCACCTTAAGGTGTGACAAAAAGTATTCTTGTCCCTGCACCATGAGCTGTGTAGGACCCATCAAAGTAGAGTTACCAAGTTGGTTGTTCTTCTATCATGTACAAATGCTCATCTGGAAATTCTGTGACCAAAGGATATGCATCTACCAATGGTGCTTCTGCTAGCTGATCAACGATGACTTGCCCTTTAATGGATTTTCTATCGACATATTGAATATCAAATTCACTTAGCAACATAACCCATTTTTCCATTCGACCTGTGAGAATAGTCCTAGAGAGTAGATACTTGAGAGGATCCACCTTTAAAATGAGCTTGGTTGTATGAATAAGCATATAGTGGCAAATTTTTTGAGTGGCGAAGACCACTACCAGACATGCTTTCTCCATAGGTGAATAGTTGAGCTCATAACCCACTAAGGTCTGACTGATGTAATAAATAGCTCTTTCTTTACCTTCATCATCCAACTGAGTGAGGAGTTCCCCCAGTGCTATGGTAGTAACAAAAATATATAGGATGAGTGGTCGACCAGGTGTAGGTTGTACCAAGATGGGTGGATTAGCCAAGTATTCTTTGATTTTGTTGAAACTCTTCTAACACTGAGGATCCCACTTTAATGTGTTATCTTTTCACAGGAGATGAGTGAATGGTTGGCACTTGTCTACTAGTTGAGAGATACAATAGCGTATAGATTGTAGCTTTCCTTGGATGCTGCGTAGTTGTCGGAGTGTTTTTGGTGGAGGCATCTTGATGATAGCTTGTACTTTCTTTGGATCTATTTCAATGCCTCGTATGGATACAATGAACCCCAGGAGTTTTCCTGATGTGACCCCAAAGACACATTTCTTAGGGTTGAGCATTAAGCAGTAGTGTCCAATTCTGTCAAAGACACATTCCAAAACATTTAGGTGATCTTCTCTTTTTATTGATTTTGCCAAGATGTCGTCCACATAGTCTTCAAGAATCTTGTGGATCATGTCATGGCCATTTGATAGGTTGCCCCAGCGTTCTTTAAGCCAAAAGGCATCATGTTATAGTAGAAGGTGCCCCAGGGGGTTGTGAATGTTGTCTTATGCTGATCTTCTTCTGTAATGCGGATCTGATTATATCTGAAAAAGTCATCCATGAGTGAAAACATATCATGTCCTGCTATGAGATCCACAATCATGTCTATGTTTGGCAAGGGGAAATCATCCTTAGGACATGCCTTATTGAGATCTCTGAAATCTATACATATCCTGATTGACTTATCAGGCTTAGACACTGGAACCATGTTAGAAATCCAATCAGAATAGTGAATGGCACAGATGATCTTGGCTTGGAGTAACTTCTGTAGCTCCACTTTGACAAGTAGTGCCACTTTAGGGTGCATCTTTATGAGCTTTTGTTTGACAGGCTTAATGTTAGGTTTTACTGCAAGATAATGCACCACTAAGTTGGGGTCTAGTCCCGGCATGTGGGAGTAAGACCAGGTGAACTTGTTTATGGATTCCTTCAAGAGGGTGACAAGATCTCATTCTTCTTCTTCAGTCAAAGATGCTGCTATGCATGTGATGGCGGGATTCTCTCTGGTGCCCAAGTTGACAGGTTTTGTTTCTTCAATGAGAATCGATGACTGCTTAGGCCTGTAATATTGGATTAGGGGAAGAGGAGAATCTTCATCCTCTGGTGCCTCAGAGAGGTTTTCACTAGGGGATATGCCCTTTATTTTTACTATTTTATGATCAGATAGCGCCCCAAAGGGGTTTTCGCTAGGGGATTAATTTTTCTCTTTTTTATTTTTGTTTTCTTCTTCATTTTTATGGCTGAAGTTCTCATCTTCCCCAAAGTATGCCTTTGGGTCCAGTTTGTAGACATATGCTGAGTCTTGCCCACAGTCATTGCTTTGCTCAATTTCTCCCATAAAGCTTAGGAGCGCGTCCTCACTTTGGAACATGTCAACATGCACGACACTTGGTTGGTCCCAGTCTATGAGTTCAGGATGGCGGAGGGGAAGGTCAATGAAGAGAATGGAAAGTTGGTGTAGGACAGAATTCCCCAGGAAGGTTTCATCATCAAAGACATCATCATAGGCTCTCACAAATTTCTCTTCCGGGATATCTTCAATGTCAGCGATTTCAGCCAGGGACGGACAAGAGGCAAAGATGTTTTCATTGGTGCCCCCATTCGTGTCAGAGCCCATGCCAAGGCCTAGGTGCTTTTCTAGTCGGGCAGGTATAATAGGATCTTTCATTCCTTGCTCTTCATAACCAAGGCCACCTCCTTGGTAGTTCCATTTTTCTGTCACCAGTTTGTGAGTTGTGGGGTACTTATCTTTGAAGTAATTGAGGTGACTTGTATCCTTGGGTGATGGATCTTTATAGAGCCATTGGTTGATCTTTGGTGTCATTTCCTGGCCAGTCAAAGTACCCTTTGAGATAAAAGTGGTAGAACTGAATTGTAGCGCCTTGGTCGTCTCTAGTTCTGTCTTGCTTAGATTAGGTCGACGACCTTGAGTGTGTGGATCAATTGGCAGTGCTCCAACTGTGAATGCATCAGATAAACTGTACTCACCACAACCTTTGTTGTTGATCTTGATCGTGGATGAGATGGAAGAGAGGATTTTTTCTGGGTCTAAATGGGTTCGAGATGAACTGGCGACAGAGGTGCCAATATCGATCCCAGGACAGTGCTTGGAATGTGGAAAGGATGTTTCCAACGCATTGTAGTATGTGAAGGGCTTGGGATCTGCACAGATGGTGATCTCAATGCCATTATATAGAAATTTGACACATTGATGGTAGGTGGAGGGGACGACTTGCATAGAATGAATCCATGGGCGCCCGAGGAGGATGTTGAAGGGAAGGTCAAGATCAACAACATGACATAGTGTATCTTGAATAACCGGGCCCACTTGAATGGGCAATGATATGGTGCCTTTAGAAGTACGCTCTAGATTGTCATATGACTTTATTATGATGACATCATTTGTTATATCATCTTCAGTGCAACCCAACTATTTTATGAATTTTAGAGTACACAGGTTTAGGGCCGAACCATTATCTATCATGACCCGTTTAATGGTAAAATATTTAACCATGAGAACAATACGGAGTGGGAGATTTTGATCGATTTCTTTTGAGGGTACATCTATTGGTTTAAAAGAGACCCCACAAGATGCAGACAAGTGTCCGACAAGGTTTTGGAATTTGGTGAGGTTGATGTCGCTGGGAACACGGGATTCTTGTAAGGATTTACTGAGGATCTCTTGATAAGTGGGTGATGTGTGGAGAAGATCTATGATGGAAATTTGGGCTGGAGTATTCCCTAGATGTTCCAAAATGTTGTATTGGGTCCCAACAGATGGGGCAGTATCGGCACCTGCAACTGTTATCCTAGCTCTATGAGTGGTGATTGCGCATTGGTTATCAACACCCTTGACATGGATGACATTGACAGAGGATTGGACTTGGGATATGCAGCCGATGAGATTATCATAGTTGATATATGCATTTGTATAATCTTTTTGTTAGTGGTTTCTCCTTTCTTACCCTTCCCCTGATCAGAGTACTGAGTAGGATTACCTGGGCCTTTACCTGAAGTGTGTGTAGGAAATGCATTTTGATAAATTTTAAGGCATGCATTTGGCGATGGTTGGGCAAGAGAGTCCACTTCAATTTATTTGCGGTCGATGAGATCCTGGAAGTAATGTTTTAACTTCATGCATTTGAGAGTGGTGTGCCCCTTAACACGGTGGTATTCACACTACTCGTTGTCTTTATACCAGGCTAGCTTAGGAGTTGAGTCATCAAATGGTTGCATTTTTGGGTACATGACTTGGTTAGCTTGGACCAGCTTGCAGAAGATGATATATATGGGTTCACCCAAAGGGGTAAATGTGCGTTGTGACACATTCAAAGTGTGAGGTCTTTGCTTTCCATGCGGGACTAATATAGCATTTGTCTGATTCGTAGGACCTTGGTAGTTGTGTTGATATGATGTTCCTGGAGGGGGATAGATAGTTGCGCCTTGAGGGCACATGTTTTGCTGGTAAGTTAGTTGGGAATACACAGGATTGGGTTGTTGATACATGGGAGGAGGTTGAGTGTACATTGGTGGTGCTTGCTGATAAGTTTGGGTAGGTGCATTAGGACTGGCTACCACAGCCTTAACGTGTCTGGTGTTAGTGGCTTTGTCAGTTGCTGCGTTCATGTTCTTGTTCTAGTACCGTGACCGATCATTGTTATGTTTGTTAGGCTGGGATTCCTTGTAGTGCTTGATGACACTGTCTTCTATGAGACCTCGTTCAAGATCCATACCTTTGATTCTGATGTCGTGATAAGTTTGTATATAGTTCACGCGCATGTGATAGACAAGCTTAGGATGGAGGTTGTTAATGAAGATTTTGATAAGATGTTGCTCTTGGGGTTGGTAAGACAACCTTGTAGTAAGCCCTTGCCAGCACTGAAGATAATCGGGCAGGCTCTCTCCTCCCTTTTGTTTGGAATTGCATAGGTCAAGGAGTGAGAGTTCATTTTTGACGTTATGTGCATATTGGGCCACAAACTTTTTAGATAATTCAGTGAAAGTAGAGACTGTGTCGTAAGGGATTTTGTAGAACCATTCAAGAGCGGTTCCTCCTAAGCTTTTGGGAAATAGTCTCATGAGGAAATTATCGCTATAGGCCACTTTGTGGCAGGCCATGTAGAATTCTTTCACGTGACTCACAGGATCTCCCTTCCCCCGATATTTATCAAATTTTGGGGTCTCAAAGTGCTTGGGGAAGGGTATAGCAGTGATGGATCGATCAAACGGATAAGGAAACACTTCATCAAACTTGAATGTCTTAGCCCCTGTCCCAGCTTTTAGCTCCTTGAGAGCATTCTTCATTTCCTCCCATTCATGATTGATTTGCGGGGGAGGATTGTTAATCGTGATTGCATGGTTCCCTTGCACCTGATATGGATCGAATAGCGAATATGGAGGATTCTATGGGGGATATTGTGGTGTTTGATATGATGGTTTTTGGTCAACGTATATGGGCTGTTGTGGTGGAAGCTGCGGTTGAGGGGAATATTGCAGTGGAGGAGGTGTCGGCGCTTGATAAGTTTGTTGCAATTGCTGGAAATATGCTTGTATTTGCTGCGATGTTGGATAGGTGGGATGAGCCTGTTGCGCACCTGTATAGGATGGAGGATAGGTGTTTTACGGTGGAATGCTCCCAGTGAGAACATTGAATTGTTGTGGAGGTGGAATTGTTTGTGATGCAGCGGAAGTTGGCATGGCTAGGTAGCTGGCGAAATGAGTTTGTGGTTGTTACATGGGTTGGACGAAAGGATTAGAAAACTGTTGTAGTGGTTGCACCACAAGGGGATTTTCCCCCTGCATTTGTGGTTGTGGCTGCTGTGTAGTTTGGATGGTGGGCTGTGCAGCTGCAAAGGGGTTGATTTGTTGCTGTTGTGCTTGGGATGTGAATGGGTTGGTGATTTGTTGTTGCGGTTGTTGTTGCTGGGATGACTGTTGTATGGATTGTTGCTACTGTTGGATAGGTTGTTGTTGTTGTTGTTGGATAGGATGTTGTTGCTATTGTTGTTGGATAGGTTTTTGCTGTTGGATAGGTATTTGGGGTATGACAAAGGGATTAGTGGATGGTTGTTGCATAGGGGGATTTGGGGTGAACAACATTTGAGGTAGAACTACTAACATATGTTGTGATTGCGTTGCTGGTGGAGCGGGAAAAGTGGACCCTTGCAGAAATAAGGGTTGGTTATAGGCATTGGTAGGTGGCATGCCTGTGGTAAAGAAAGGCAGAATAGGCATGGAGACTTGGGTGCTTTGATGCTGCGAACTAGTTGTTGCACTTTGAACGAGCGGAGTAGGGATGGGAGGAATGGTGGTTTGTTGTGTGCTAACTGGTGGTGGTGGAAAGTTTGCAACGAATGTTGGGATTGCTTGTGAAAGAGGAGTGACTGTGGCTTTAGGAGGTGCCTGCATAGCGATAGGGGGTATTGTTTGTGCTACTGATGTTGCATCAAGAGGCGGGGCTCCCGAGGTAGATGAAGGTTTTGTGTGCATGATGGAGGGTGGAATGGAGGGATGGACTACCTGTGCAATAAGAGTTCCCACTTGTAGGGCTCATTGAAGTGGATCAAAAACTTCATTTCTAGTGGGATGAGGATGTTCCCTTGGAAGTGCCATAGGTCATGTGACAAGTGTGGGTATAATCCAAGGTGAGAGTTGAAGCCCTTGTTGTTGAATTTCCAAGAGTACTTGATTGTTGTTGCGTCCACTCATGGCGTTTACCATGTGGACATGCGCTGGATGGTTGATAAATGTTTCCACGGTACTTAGGGTGGGAGTCTCATTAGTGTCTACCCAGATATGTTCAATTTGATCGTTGGGCTAAGGCACATAAGTAACCATGGCGTTGGTGTTGTTAGTCATAGGATTAGATGAGCTAGTGGAAAGATTAGGGTCCATGTTCTTCCTCTTCTTAGTGGCTCGTGTGATAGGTGGCATGAAATGACTATCCTAAGGGAATATGAGATGCAAGATGTAATGCAAAGATGCGCCTAGGAAGCTAAGGGTGATG
>MU225974.1:866815-882410 GCA_018584345.1 Thuja plicata | reverse complement strand
CACTAGCTATACATGTCATCTAAAACATATTATGAAATTGGAGGAAAAACTAATTTTTTACTTATAATGATTTGGCGGGAAGTAAACTCTCTGATTTACAGTATTTTCACGAAATGAAAAATAGACCTTAAAAATTCAAAAAACATATTAATTTTGGTTCAATTTTTTTTAAAAAAATTATAGGCATATAATTCAGCCTATTTGACACATTTCATTAGTTTACATCATCTTCAAATTCTCAACAGAAATGTGAATTTTATGCCCTTGAAATTTTACAGTTTTGGTTTTGTCGTCCTTTTCCTTTGTAAAAGGGTGACAGATTATTGTGCTTTTACCCCTTGATCTTTGTTTTGGATATGTTGTTTGACATGTTTGCTTGTTTGTTGTGTTAAGCTCAATGTTGACTATATATCTCTATACAGACAACCCATATTCTTAAAGTATTCATCCTTGGACTTCCTTTTGGGTTGGAGATCTTATTGGAGTGGGCCCCTTTTTCCCTTGGCTGTGGGATTTTATTTAAGTCAGACACTTGACGTGTCCATGAAATTTTGGAGGGATCACAATGGGTCTCTCTTTCTAGAAACCCCATTGTGACGACAGTGTCCCGAGCGACTTTTGAACAAGGTTGTTATACCTTGTGGGTTGGTCAATCATTACAAATACCAACTTTTATTCCTTTTTGGATGTGTGTCAAGAGGATTGTGGTTTTCCTTTGACAACATGCCGATAATGGTTTCCTTGACGGCCGTAGTAATCATTTTTCAAGGTGGTTATATGTCTGGTGAGGCGATTTTGGTTTGGGGTGAATATGTTATGGTTGTAGTTTGTTCTTTATAAGGGGAAGTTGGCTTCTTTCCAAGGGTTGGATTTTTAGTTCTCAGTAGGAGAGTGGTCATTTTACCAGCAAGGATATTTGTTCTTCTTGTTATTCTGAGATATTATACTTGCAAACTTTATTTCTAATTACTTTCATGTTAATTAGAGTTTGAGTGTGGATGACTGAGCTTTTTGGTTTTTGAATAATATTGAACATACCTGAAATCTATATCATTTGAAATAGTGATTACCTTATAAGATTATAGCATTTTATGTATGAGATTACCTTCAGTGATGGACCAAGTTAAATACTCTTCTATTTGAAAGTAATTGAAATGAAAAAAGGTGTTTCATGTTTGTGATGTTGTCAAGAACATATAGATGAATAGGATGTCTTAAATGCATTTATTGTTTCTCATCTTTTCTAGATGCACCCATGAGATGATATGAATATTTGAACTTGTGTCTAGGATCTAGTTATCATGTTCTTATTTCGATTATGAAGGGATTGTGGTATACTATGCAAATTTGTGGAATAATATTTGCATTCTGATTTAAGTGGTTATTTATTTTCATTTATGAAAGGTTTCAAGTTAACAGTGAAATGATTTGGCACTTCACCTTAATTCAATTTCATTTTCAGTATTCTTCTCTTTCCACCTCCCCCATGTTCATGGCCTAGAGATTGTTTTGAGTGTTAGCATTTTGGTCCCACACCACTCAAGCTTTCCCTAAGGCTTGTTGCCTTTCTGGGTTACAAAATTCAAGATCAACAATTCATTTTTCTGGTATGCCCGACAGGACCAACCATCTAGATCCTGATTTCAAAATAAGTATATGAGCCACAAGCCTATTACAAGATTTGTATTAACTTGTTATTCAAGATTATTGATCCCTCTTCTGGTTAATGTAACTAGATCTAGAACCCTAGCCTCTTTGTTAAGTGCATTACCAACACCACCCCTGCAGTACCTATGGTAGTACGTAATTTTTTCACCTGGGATAGTGGGATCCCTCTCATTTCACCAATTATTTGTGTAATCTGGGATGTTATCCCCACTAATGCTTTGAAGGTCCTGCCCCAAGTTTACTGGTGAAGATGAGAAGACCCCTATTGAGCATATGAAAAATGTGGCCAACACTTGCACAATACACCATATCACACAACAAAATGTGGTGCTGAGGTTGCTAACCACATATTTCAAGGGGAAGGCATTATATTGGTATGGAGCTTTAGCACCAAATAGCATAGGCACCTGGGATGAATTGGGTAATATGTTTTATAACCACTTTTGTGATAAGGGTGACTGCTCTTCACTACTCCAACAACTAATCAATATCAAGAGAGATCCCCAGAAATTTGTTATTGATTTTAAAAGAAAATTCCATAGAATGTGGCACATAATCCCCACAGATGCACATGCTCTAGCATTCATGGCCTTTGTTTTCTATTTAAAATATTTCAATGCAGATATAACATGAAATTTACAATCCATGGGGGTGTAAACTTGCCAACTGCTTATGAGATAGCCATAAGAGTCGACAACAACTTGATTGATGCAGTAAAATTGGCTTCAAGTCCTCTATTGCAAGTATTTCTTGATTTTTCCTTGCAAACCCCAGAACATACCCAAGGTGATACCTCTACTATCTCTATCACTTCCCCACAATATATGTATGGCTACCTGAATACTCAATCACCATAGGTAGCCCCTCCCTCCCTATTAGTCAAAATGAATGAAATGAAATCCTACTAAGGATGGTGTCAAATGAGCTTACCAACCTGAAGAGACAGCAAGGCGTACCCCAGTAGCCCCCATATCTGAACTTCCAAAATTGGCAAAATGGAAGGCCCTCATATCGGCCAAATCAATGTCAAGGTTGTAATATAAATAACCAAGGAAATAATAATCAGAGCAATAATGGACAAGGATAAAATTCCAATTAGTTGGTCATTGTTCCTCCTCTAATGGCACTATTATAGTCTATTCTACCTAATTCTATCAGAGAATTAGTGGCTACCCAGAATAACTTTGTTGAAGATCTAAATGCATGGTGTTTCCTATGCAATAACACCCACATGCCTTGAGATTCCCCAAGAGGAAATTTACAACAACATATAGCGAAATAGAGTAGCCAAGGGATGAACCCTGATTCTGATAATTACAATTTTTCTTCCACAAGGATGGAGAATTCCATGTTAACATCTCAGATGTAGGGAATGTCCCTGGAATAGTAGTCAAAAATTGCTCCCAACCATGCTCTTTTTTCATGGATGGCGGACGATGATGACATTGTCTTCGCAAATCATGCATCCACTTTCAAGATGCCACAAGTCCAGTAAGACTACAACACCCGTCCAAAATGAAGGCTCACTAAAGAAGGGAGTCAACCTATTTTAGCAAACAAAGTTATTCAATTGCCACACCCAAGATTTGAAGCAAAAACCCATTGCTCCAAAGGTTCAGTCGCAACTAGTCCTATGATAGAGAGAATTTGTTCCCTGGAAGCCGAAAGATCCCAGTCCCTGTGGAGACAAAGGTGGATGTAGTAGAACAATTAAAGAAAGATCTTGTGAATATATCCATCTGGGATATACTTGCAATTTTAGAACAAAAATAGTTACTAAAGGAGGCCCTTGACAACTGAGATAAGAAATTTAGGGTTGAGGTCATTTATGAGTAGGCAACATTGAAAGGGAAGACACCTTTTGCAGGATCAAAGATTCCACAAATTCAACACTCAACTATGTTGGTCAACTCCAATAATCTGACAAAAGAAAAGGAAAGGGTACATCCAAACCCATGCCATTATTTCTTACCTTGATAGTAAGGAATAAACTATTGCATAATTAAATGATAGACTCAAGGGATAGTAGCATTGTCATGCCCAGAGAAATAGAAAAACACTCCATATAGAATATGATCCATTTGATAGGGGGATCATGCAATTGGATGGGAAGAAAGTCCAGTCCATGGGGGTAATAAAGGAGCTTCCGTTAACCCTATTTTCATGTCTAAACATCACAATTCCATAAGAAATCATAGTCATTGATATCCCTCATGTTTTTGGTGTTTTCCTTTCAAGAGATTTTATTGCCAAAATAGGAGGCTATATGTCACTTCAATGGTCCCATTTAATATTGATAACTAATCATGGAGCTAAATTCAAGGTGTTGTCAGAACCTATACATTTCACTCATGTAGTAGATAAAACTGTACTCAAGTTTGAGCCTACCCACACCGCCATCTCTAAGAAAGAGATGTACTACACTTAAATGATAGAGGATGAAGTAGTAATTGGGTCTAGGATTGAAGAAGAACCACTCTTACTAAATAATTTCTTTTAGAATCATCTTTTTAGAAACTTCCATGCTACTGGATTAGGTACTTATGTAATGTTTGATGAGGACCATCTGATGTCAAGGGTTACAGATGAGAAGGAAAATAAAGACATCAACCTCTGAGCATATGAACTTTGGACAATGCATTTTTATGGAGCAAGATATCACACTGGTCTAGGCGTTGGAATATATCTAATCTCTCCTTTGAGAGAGGAAGTAAAGAATTCTTTATGTATCTAGTTCACTTCAACCAACAATGAGGCAGAGTATGAAGGACTAGTCTGATGACTAGATTTAGATGAAAATGGGAATCAAGCAATTGAAAGTGTTTGGTGAATCTGAATTGATAGTAATGAAAGTCTGTAATAATTTTGCATCTAAGAATCCCCAGATGAGATCTTATGGCCACAAAGTGTAGGATTTGATTGAAATTTTTTATGCTTTCAAAATTCAGGCCATTCCAAGGAAGCAAAACTCTGAGGCTATCCAGTTAGTTACAATCGGTTCTCAGTTGAACCTAAAAATGATATATTTACAAATAAACATTCAGTCTAAGTAATAGTTAGACCCTCTACACCAGACAATGATCATCACTAGCAAGTATTTGAAAATGATGAATATATTTCTTTATTTATCTAGCAAGCTAGAGAATCTATCGATCAGTTTCAGCCTAAGATTGAGGAAGCATATGAGGACCAGGTCATCCAATTAAGAGGAAATAAGCTTCCCTAGAGCCTAATAACCCTACAAATTTTATTTGACTGTGATGATGTTAAAAGAGACAAATGCAAGTTTGTTGCAGACCAAAAATATTATGATGATCTAGAGGCCAAAGATGGAAGAAAATTGAACGTGGGAAAAGGATTATTCAAATTTGACATAGAAAGGCTCAAATCCATGTTCCAGAAGTATAAATGGATCATAGCATGGACCTATGATGATCTAAAGGGATATGATAGAAATATTATTGAACACACTATTGAGCTGGAAGATGGATTGGAACCAATTAGACAGTAACAAAGGCTAGTCAATCCAAAGCTAGAATCTTTTATGGCACAAGAACTAAAAAAATTGATTGATTCTAAGATCATCTATCCAATGAAACATAGCACGTGAGTGTCAAACCTGGTGTAAGTCTGAAAAAAGAATGGTGACATCTACCTATCTGGATTTCTGAGACCTAGATAAGGCTTCTCTGAAAGATCACCACCCATTGTTGTCAATGGAACAAATCTTACAAATTGTTTCTAGATAAGAGATGTTTTCTTTGCTAGATGTTTTTTTTAATACAACCAAGTTTGGGTGGCTGAAGACAACCAACACAAAACAATGTTCACCACCAAGTGGGGAACATTTGCATATGCTAAGATGTCTTTCAATTCATCCAATGCAGGAGAAAATTTCTAGAAGGCCATGGAGACATCTTTCAAAGAATTAATAGATCTGATCATTCTAATTTACTTAGAAGATGTGACAGTATTCTAAAAAAGGGAGGATCATTTTGATTGCCTTGAGGGAGTTTTCAGAAATACCAAGAGTTTGAAATCTCCTTGAATCCAAAGAAATGTGTGTTCGAAGTCCCACAGGGAAATCTTCTGGGGTATATAGTCTCTAAAGAACTAATTTCTATAGACCCCAAGCAGGTAGAATCCATTTTAGAACTCTCACTACCAACAGACAAGAAAGGGGTTTAGTCTTTCCTCAAAAAGATCAATTTCATTAGCAAATTCATTTATGACTTTACAGGAGTAGTGCGACCAGGCACCCTGATGCTGAGGAAAGAATAAGTTTTCATATGGACCCCAGATGGGAAAGTCATCTTTAAGAATATAAAGGCATCTATAGCTACTTCTCGGTGTTGTCGAATCCAAATTTAATAATGTATGTCTATGTGAATGAATACAACCTTGTCATTGTGTTAACTCAAAAGGGAGAAAATCAAAAGGAAGAACACCTCATTTCCTTTCACTCCAGGGCACTCAAAGATTATGAGGTCAAATATAAATTCATGGAGAAGCAGGCATTTTCTCTGGTTAAAGGCCTCAAAAAAGTTAGACACGGTCTATGGAAGAAAGATCATGGTGTACGTTGCTCACCCCAGTGTGCAAAAATACATGGAAGGTGAGATTACTAAAAAAAGAGCTAACTGGATCACTAATATTATAGAATATGGCATAGAATTCTTCCTGACCAAAGTGATCTGAGGAAAAGGCCTCTATGAATATATTGTTAGAGAATTTGAAGGAGCTAAAAAAATAGAGGAACTAATCCTCATTAATTATGTTGAAGAAATAAAGGATTGGGTAACTGACCGAATAAACTTCATGAAGACTAGTAGGTATCCTTCTTACCTCCCTTCAAACAAGAGGAGATATTATAGGTTGTAAGGTATAGGGTATTCCCTTGTTGAGGATGTACTTTTAAGAAGAAACTTCAATGGAATTTTATTGAGATGTGTAAACGAGGCCTAGAGCCAAAAAATATTGGACGAAATGTATAAATGAGGCCAAAACAAAGGATTGGGTAATTGACCGAATAAACTTCATGAAGACCGGTAGGTATCTTTCTTACCTCCCTTCAAACAAGAGGAGATATTATAGGTTGCAAGGTATGAGGTATTCCCTTGTTGAGGATGTACTTTTCAGAAGAAATTTAAATGGAATTTTACTAAGATGTGTAAATGAGGCCTAGGTCCATCGGGTGAACATTATTCAACAAAGACCACTACACTAAAAATCATGTGTGTGGGTTACTTTTGGATGACCATGTTTGCAGATTGCTTTGAGTTAGTATAAAAATGTAAAAAGTGTCAATTCTTCATCGGAAGATGAAAAAATTCTTCCATGCCCCTGAGACCCATCATGGTTAACAATCCTTTTTCCCAATGGGGCTTAGATTTAATTAAGATGATAAATCCCCCTTCAAGTGTTGGACATAGATGGATTCTAACTACTACAGACTACTTCACCTGATGGACGGAAGATGAACCACTCAAGAATGCTACAGAGAATGAAATTGTCAGCTTCCTTGAGGACCTAGTATCAAGGTTTGGTCCTCCTAATAAAATAGTTTCTGACAATGCAAGAGCCTTCATAGGGATTAAAATGTCTGAATTTGCACTAAATAATGACATTTTCTTGAAAACATCTTCCAACCATTATCCTGAGGGGAATGGGTTAGCAGAATCAACAAACATGAACCTGATTAGAATTATAAAGAGAATTGGTTTAGAGCACTAGTGGGCATGACACAAACACTTATAGGCTACTTATGGATAGACAAGATCACTCTGAAATAGGTTGTCAAGGCCTCTCCATATGAGCTAGTTTATGGGAAAGAGTCTCTCCTCCCGATTTCAATGAAAATTGCAGCCCTACAGTTTCTCAAGTCAATAGAGGTGGAAGAAGATCACATCATGAACGTAAGGTTGGCCAAATTGTTAAATCTTCTGGAACAATGTGAGCAAGCCCATAATACACTTACACATCACCAAGGAGTTTTCAAAAGTTGCTTTAACAAAAGGTTGTCTAACCCAATTTTCAAATAAAATGACCTAGTCCTAAAGTACAATGAAAGAGCAGGTAAGCTAGGTCAGCATGATAAGTTTGACACTTTATGATAATTTTGAGCCCCTCAAATATATTATTGCTTTCTTCCAATAACTATTTGTGTTAGGGTGGCTAGAACTTGCTAATTCTCATGCCTAACTATAATTCCCTCCCTCCCTCTCCCTTCTATAGAGGGCTAGCCCTATTATTCTATGGCGAACCTGGGCCCCTACTATTCTATGGCTCCCTGATGCAGATGTCGTTGAGGGAAATAACTATTTTGTTTGCACGACTAGCCCTACTATTTTATGGAGAACCTACATGGTTAGTTCCAACCGCTATAAAACAATAGTTAGGATGGCCCGATGGAGAAGAATTTATTGAACTCTCAGCAAAAAAATAGAGTAGTCTCTATCCTATGCAGGATTATTTTACTATATGCTCCCAAATGGGGGTTATCCATTGCAAAATAGGGGTTATCTGGTGATGATGTTTGATTATTGGCTGCATTCTACGGGCCTGGTTGTTTAGATGTGAGGATGTTACGTATATAATCTAGAAAGGTCCCCTACTATTTTAAGGACTCTAGGAACGTACGCAAATCCAAGCCGTAGGAGATTGCTGTCAGCATCAAAGCTGTAGGAGATTGAAATATAATCCGTAGGAGCCGTAAGTGAATATAAGCCATAGGATATTGTTCACTACGTCATATGATTAATTTGAATTAATGGCCCCTACAATTCTATGGGCAGAAAAACTAGACTAGCTATGTATGGGTGCACGTGCCCTTTATTAATAAGGATGAAACAACATTGCCTGGAAAGTGTCACCAAGGGCATGATCAATCAATTAAGAATCTATCTATCTACGCCCCCCACCCCCAATAAGAATTTTCCAAGGGCAGGATCAATCAATTTAGAGAAGAACTGGTTTTAAAATCTACAAAAGGACAGCTACCGACGAACAGATACCTTAAAAGGACTGATTTCCGGATGGTATTCACAGGATCAATCAAAGAAAAGAAATTGGTTTTCTATCTATCTACAGACAACATTTATGGATGGTACTCACAGGATTAATCAATTAAGAGAGGAAAGTGGTCTTCTATCTAAAAGAAAATGGGACCAAGACAAGAAAATTGGAGTACAGTCTTATCTTACCAGTAACGAGGTTCAAAAGAAAAGAGTACAGTCTTAAACAATAGAAAAGAGGGGTAACAAGGTTCAAAATAATAGATTAGTACAAAACACAGACAATAGAAAACAGGGGTAACACGGTTCAAAAGAAAAGATCTGCTTGCCCCCCCCCCCCAAAAAAAAAAAAAAAAACAATAGAAAAGAGGGGTAACAAGGTTCAAAATAAAAGATTTGCTTGGAGTACAGAACAATGGAAAAGAGGGGCAACAAGGTTCAAAATAAAAGATCTGTTTGGAGTACAAAAAAATATAAAAGAGGGGTAACAAGGTTCAAAATAAAATATCTACTTGGAGTAAAGAACAATATAAAAGAGGGTTAACAAGGTTCAAAAGAAAAGAGTACAGTCTTATCAAAACTTAATAAAAGATAATTTTTTATAGAACAAACACAGAACAATTAAAAGAGGGGCTAGTTGAAAGGTGAAAAAGAAAAGAGTACAATCTTATCGTTAATTTATTCAAAGACGCAGTTGTTTCAGAACACAGACAATATAAAAGAGGGGACAGAAGGTGAAAAAGAAAATATCTGCACTCAATTTTTTTTAAAGAAAATGGGAATATAAGCTTTAATACAACCTCCCCCTAGGGACAACATAATTTTGTAGTCCCTTCCGCATTACAAATTGCAAAGGTGGCAACACTTTTGACATTGAGGATATGGAGGATAATCCCTTCAAGATCTTGGTAAATGAGATCCATCTTAAACATTTACATTAAAGTATCCTCTTTTCCCATGTAAATAGTAGGTTAGCCATGCTTTATGCTCAATAAGTATCATCAAGTACATTTGCCTTTATGTCAATTCCCAGTCTCTTTTTATTTAACCTCCCTTTTTTACTGCATGAGGCAAGTCATATCCATCCTACACTATTTTGAAGCATGCCTTCTAGCTGTCATTTCAACTCCTCAGCACTTGTTAGTACCTTGTTTTCCAGAACAACGAAAAGCCCAAGTAATTTTTACTCTCCTTTTCTATCTTCATAACTCATGAAAACCAAGGAATTTAAATGATACACTCAGGTATTTACCACCTTTATTTTCTCTTTGTGTTGCCAAATTTTAAGCATTTTCAAGTCGATTGTAGAGGGTATTTTGAGGTTTTATGGATTCAGAATTGCCAAGGGATTGTTGTTTTATTCCTCTTATGTTGATGACTTGTGTCTCACCCTAATTTTCAAGAATGGTTGATACTTTTGCAGATACATCGTATGCCTAGGCATTCAATTTGACAAGAAATAGATAAAAGAAAATAGAAGTTGCAAAGATGGATGTGATCAGAGATACAGTAATGGTTAAGGACTCTGTAGATGATATTTAGGACCCATTATCGATGATGAATACTAGGGGTCTTAGATAATGAGTGTTTTAAATAAAATTAAATCCCGATATCACCTTGGTCAGTTCAAGAATTTGACATTATGGCTTGCCCCAATGCATGGTTCCCAACATCCACCCATGTCAAAAACTAATCGAAGCACTAGAAAGGCATTTTGAGGCAACGAGTGGCACCATCCAGCATGACAAGTTCAAAGTGGTGATAAGCCTAGATTCTGTAAGAAGCATGCTTTGGATTCTAAGTGATATGACAAATATCATGCCCTTTAACAAAAAAAATCTCGATTACGAGTGGGCTCAAGCACCCAACTCACAAGAATTTCTGGAATGAGAATTGCATATCAGGCCCTCTGCTAAGCCAAGGTTTCCAATGCGCTTTTCATCTTTTAAGGGTGTTTCTAGGGATATTTTCTCTATGTTGGTTTTCACGTGCAGAATGGAAGGAGATGATAATGCAAAAGAGTTACAGGTGGCCATGACGTATCATATGAAAACAACCTTGAACCCTAATATCTAGTTTGATTTTTTCGATGCTATTGCAAAGAGCATAACGCAACAACTCCAACATTTCCAAACTTCTCCTATTTTTAGGTACACGTCTCTTATAGTCCACATGCTTTTGTATCAAAATGTTGGTTACTTTTCAAGGTTCTTGAGCCTAGATAGGGTATATATTTCCATAAGAATAAATTCTATCTCTATGTGGACCAAGTTTTGAATAAACCAAATGATTATGATACCTTCTTGGCCCAATTCCTAAGGCCCTCCATGCATGCCCTTATAGACCAATTTGATGATGAGAAACTCACTACGGCTCAGATCACTTGGTTATAGAGTTTTGAACTTTGGGCAGAATGGTTTTATTGAACTAATTTCACTATTGTCCAAGCAGGAAATTTCACTGAGAAACCCTTCTTGCTCCCTACTTTTGTTCTAGACAGATTTTGGCTCTAGAAGTATTAAAGAAAATTTCTATGGATGATGAGAAGATGGGATCAGGAAAAAATAAAATAGTGATGTACAAATCGTCGATCACATTCGACAATTAACCCTGAACAAGTAGAAAGCTAAAAACATGTTAATGTCAAGGTTGCCTCAACTTGGTCTTCTCTTACTTTGTGATTCCTGGGATTTTGACCAGGACATATGTCTATCAAAAAGATTCAATGTTGTTATTCATCATCATCGTCCATATTAAGATACAAATAGAAGTCCTACTCAGTCATCTACAAATGTCTTTATTAATCTTTCCTCTCAGCATATTGGTTTCAGGCCCTCTTAGCTAGACTTTTACGAAGCGATAGCCACTTTCGATCCTATTATCAAAATATCCCTAAACTTGAAGAAAATTGTGAGAAATGAGGGTTGGTCGGAGGAAAAGATTATCGCCTTTTGGATCTACAGGTAGGAAACTAATAAAGGATATGTTATCCTAAATGATTCTGATTTGGATGGAATGTACAAATAAAAGTGGGATGTCAAGCACAATGAAGGGTCAAGTTCTGGAAGTTGGGAAAGGGAAGAATATATCCCTTATGTTCCTAACCCTCCCCAAGAGGGGGAGGAAATGGTAGTACATCAAACAAAGGAACCTAAAGAATTGGTAGCACCTCAAAGAACATAGGAGAAATTTCAAGACATAATAATGTTGAAGGGACCAGAGTCCCATAAATTATATACCCAACAATTATTGAATAAGAAGAGAAGGAACCTAAAAACATAATTTTCCACCTGAGAAGAGAATAAGAGGTGCACAAAATTAGACTTCAGGAGTTAGAGGAGGAAGTCAAAGTGGAACCAAGCTCAACCATAATGTAAGCAAATATTATGTCATCGCTAGTTCCTCAGGTAAGTTTCTCTCCAACCGTCCTCTTTTCTCAGTCTTTATTTTCTTCAAGAATTGAGCCTTTCTCTACTAATCAAGGTATAACCACCCCTATTCCTACAAGCCAAATTACCTCACAACTTTCCATCTTTTCCCCTCCCGATGCCAAAACTATCCCTATTTTCAGCTTGAGATCCCCATTGTTAGCTACCCTAGGTGCTCCTACTGAGTCCACTTTAGTACCAGTCCCTTTGGTTCCTCCTTTAGGATATCCTATTGCTGGACAAGAAGGTATTTATCACAGTTTGTTAGCAACTCATTTTAATGTGGCCAAGAAAGCAAGACTGTCTCGAGCCCAAAAAATGAAAAATAGAGAAGACAAACATCCGGTCACTGCTAATGTCAACTCTTTGTATAATGAAAAGAGTAGAGTATTCATTGTCATGTCTAGAGCCCCTAATGTCCAGGGAAATATTCAAAGTCAAATTCTTTTAGATGAGTATGATTCCTATACTATTTCCTTAAACCTCAATCATGCAAGGCCTCGGGATAGAGTTGAACTAATGGAGGAATCTCAGGAAGTAGTCACTATTGACTATCTAAAACTCACTCAAAAGCTATAAAAGAAAGAAAAGGATCTGTAAAATGCAAAAATCACAACAAAAAATTATAAGGTGCAGATTAAGGCTCTCGAGAAATATATTTTAAGACTCCACAGGGATCTCCAAGACAACACCTCCAGGGAGCTAGAACAGGAAAGGGCCAAGGTGGCAAAGGTCAGTGAGGAGTTGAATAAGGTTAAGATGATGAAATATAAAGATATGGAAAGGTTGTCTCAAAAAATGCATGATAAGAAGAAAGAATTGTAATATATGGGAAAATCGTTGAATGATGCTCAAAAGAGCTCGCAGAACCAAAGCAACAAAACAGATAAAGAACAAGAAGAATTTGCTTGGCACCTCTTCAAATTACACGATCAACTTAGTAAGTATGAAAGAGAGTTGGAATCCCTAAGGAATTACATGTAAGAATGATCCAGTGAAATGATTCAAAAAAACAAAGAGCTGGTAACTAGTATAGCTCAACAAGCATACATTGAATAAGATCTGTGATCAAAGGAGCTACATTTCCAAGCTGAACTTCAAAATCTGAAAGTTGCGCTAACACTAGAGGAAGAAAATGTTTAGAATGCAATGATATTATTGAAAAATAGAGATAAGTAATTAGTTGAATGTTAACAAATATTATTGGATGTGTAGTTGCGTGTTAACCAACTAAAAGAGACCGTCAAGATTTAGGATGATCAAATTAGCCAATTCCAGGTTCCTGCCATGGTCCCAACTTCAAAAAGTTGTACATTTTTTATACAACATATTTATATATCCTTCTTGGATAGAATTGAGGCATCCACACTGATTTTAATACCGGTATTCAAGGTCATAGTTGATGTTGCAGAGTTAAGTGTTGAAGTGTAAACTACACTGGAGGCAACCCAACAACAGATAGATTCTAACATAATAGAAGCAAAAGGTTTAATTAAAAAACTATATTAAATTGATGATGACACCTTGTCATTATCTATTATTATAGATTGAAGACTCATTATAGTAAGATTCAAGGAATTCATCAAGTGTGGATATGCAATCACATATGTCAAAGAGTGCCTTGAAAAGTTAAAGGGTTTCATCACACATAAAAGGATTAAAAATGATGAATTTATACAGGTTGGCCTTCCTTCACCCTTCAAGTTAGATGGGTCACTATTAGAGGAAGAGCAGATAAGATAGTTGATGAAGCAAAAATGATAGGATCTTGATGACATGTAACTGATTAAATGGTTGACTATATTAAGTTGAAGATGATGCAAAACATTAAATCAGTTAATGGTTTGTATTGTCATTGATGTCAACTTGATATCATCTGTATGGTCATATACATAATGCCAAAGACTTCAGAGAACCAATGGAATATAGGTTATGCTTTCAATAATGCATAAAAGTCAAGTATTCACCAAGTGACAGAATACACCGGTGGAGTGCACACCATCGGTAAAGACAAAGATAAAAGTCAAAGTGATGCCCGACGAGCAGAAGATAGTATTGCTCGATGAAGCAGAATCAAAGGATTCCCGATGAGCTAAACAATGTGTTGCCCGACGAGAAAGATCCAATGATGCCTGACAGATGGAGATCCCGAAGCTAACTGAAGTGACACCGATGGAACTGGCAGTTGTCACCGGCGACGAACTGCAGATTTGACCGATAGAACAGAGAGATCAGAAAATGACAAAATATCTAGCTGGTAGAGCTAAAGGATAGAGTTAACTAGTTGTTTTATTTGTTTTATTCAACCACAGTTAAGTAAGTGATTTAAAGATGATTTACATAGTTGGCAAGAAGATAACTACAAGATAAATCAGGAGTTAAAGCCATAAATCAAATTGGCTGGATTATTTTTCACGCCAAGAATCAAGAATCAAGAACCTAGAATTAAGGAATATCATGTCTATTTCAGAGACAAGCATAATTCATTCTTAGTGGAGGTGAAGTGGTCGATAAGCAATCAGATACATGGGGGAGTGAACTGATAGAAGATGCTGAAGAGAAACTGATGAAGGATTAACTTCATGCAGTCCTGATCAATCAAGCTGAGGGAGAGCTAAAGAAATCTATAGACACCGATGGACAGAGAAACACAACATCACATAGCAGAAAGAGATGAGTACAAAGGAATTGTAATGATACATTCATCAGAAAGATGTTGTAAGTAAATAGATCTGAAAATCTGCAATTAAGTTGCATTAGAAACAAGTCATTTTGTTTCAGTTTAACCATTGAAGCATTAAGTCTCTTAACAGAGCAGGACTTAACAGTCTTTTTTAATTCAGGTATATCCTAACAGATTACCAGAAGGTCGACTCATGATAGTAGCACCAGTCTTACCTAAAGGCTATTGACAGTCTGAGAAGGAGGCTGATTCAAGGATGGTAGTAAGATTTGCATAAAGCCTATTGACAGTCATGAGACTGATTTAAGGATGGTAGCGTAGATGCCACATACTTAGTGACAACCTATGTATTGAAAATCCTCTAACAAGGTTGCACTTAACAGTGTGTTTGTAACCCTTAACAGGGTTGGCTCCTAACAGAGCTCACTTCAGAAGAGTGAAAATTTGGGGTACTGGTCCCAGTGGTTTTTCCCTTAACAGGGTTTCCACGTTAAAATCCTTGTGTTTTATGTGCGTGATTTATTACTTTACTATTTTACATTCTACATATGCATTTATGGATTGACTGATATACTCTACATATTTACTGAGTATCGGTAAATACAGTTTACTGCTTATCGGTTATCAAAGAGAATAAGGACAGACAAGGTAAACCAACAGACAGTTATTTGTTTCAAATATTTCAATGGCATGCATCTTGTTGGGACTTAATAATTTGAGAAGTATTGATTAGTGGATTAAATTGGATAAATTTTTGAGGCCACTGATTCACCCCCCCCCCCCACCCCCCCCTCTCAGTTATT
>MU225974.1:851537-862619 GCA_018584345.1 Thuja plicata | reverse complement strand
TATCATTACTTAAGAGAACAAGTTCAAGAGAAAGAGGTGATACTTGAATATGTGCAATCAAAAGAACAATTGGCTGATATCTTCACCAAGCCACTACCAAAGGATACATTTGAGTACCTAAGAAAAAGAATAGGGGTCAAACCCATGTCTAAGAGTCAGTAAAAGGGACTGGACACTGCATCAGCCATATATTTTTAGAATATCATTCATGATTAATGCAAGCTGAAGCTGTACTTCAACGCTACATCTATATACATAAAGATATATATCAGAACCAAGCACTAGAGAAGATTGTTATATTGATAATGGACAAAGGAAATTCAAGGAATATATTATGGAAGGAAAGGAACTAGTTGATAGGATGTCAAATATTTGTAAAATATGTGTTTGGCATTGTTGTCAAAGGGAGAGAATGTTTCCATATTATCATCAGAAATTATTCATTGTCAAAATTACTCCAAACAGGGAGAGATCATATCCAAAGGGAGAGAATTTGTAAAAGTTTCAAATACAAGCCAGTGACATCAAAGATGTAGAATAGTCAAAGAGAAAATTGACACCAATAGAGGTCACAACACATCAGAAGAAGAATAAGGAAAGCTGCAATAATCAAATCTAAGCTTACACAGAGCTTACCGGTGGTCAGACATTTTATCGGTTATCAAAACAAACTGTTTGATAATTTGATGAATCTCAACAACTATATTTCATATTGTATTAGCAATAGTATAGTGTGATAATATAGCATGTTTCCATCAATGCCAAAGAAAGAGATTGATGACATGTAACTGATTAAATGGTTGACTATATTAAGTTGAAGGTGATGCAAGACATTAAATCATTTAATGGTTTGTATTGTCATTGATGTCAACTTGATATCATCTGTATGGTCATATACATAATGCCAAAGACTTCAGAGAACCAATGGAATATAGGTTATGCTTTCAACAATGCATAAAAGTCAAGTATTCATCAAGTGACAGAATACACCGGCGGAGTGCACACCATCGGTAAAGACAGAGATAAAAGTCACAGTGATGCCTGATGAGCAGAAGACAATATTGCCTGACGAAGTAGAATCAAAGGATGCCCGACGAGCTAAACACAGTGTTGCCCGACGAGCAAGATCCAATGATGCCTGATGGATAGAGATCTCGAAGCTAACTAAAGCGACACTGACAGAACTGACAGTTGTCACCGGCGACGAACTATAGATTTGACCAACAGAACAGAGAGATCAGAAAATGACAAAATATCTAGCTAGTAGAGCTAAAAGATAGAATTAACTGGTTGTTTTATTTGTTTTATTCAACCACAGTTAAGTAAGTGATTTAAAGATGATTTACACAGTTTGCAATAAGATAACTACGAGATAAATCAGGAGTTAAAGCCATAAATCAAATTGGCTGGATTATTTTTCACACCAAGAATTAAGAATCAAGAACCTAGAATTAAGGAATATCATGTCTATTTCAGAGACAAGCATAATTCATTCTCAGTGGAGGTGAAGTGGTCAATAAGCAATTAGATTCAGGGGGGAGTGAACTAATAGAAGACGCTGAAGAGAAACTAATGAAGGATTAACTTCATGCAGTCCTGATCAATCAAGTTGAGGGAGAGCTAAAGAATTCTGTAGACACCGACGGACAGAGAAACACAGAATCATAGAGTAGAAAGAGATGATTACAAAGGAATTGTATTGATACATTGATCAGAAAGATATTGTAAGTAAATAGATCTGAAAATCTGCAATTAAGTTGCATTAGAAATAGGTCATTTTGTTTCAGTTTAACCACTGAAGCATTAAGTCTCTTAACAAAGCAGGACTTAATAGTCTTTTGTAATTGAGGTATATCCTAACAGATTACCAGAAGGTTGACTCATGATAATAGCACCGGTCTTACCTAAATTCTATTGACAGTCTAAGAAGGAGGCTGATTCAAGGATGGTAGTAAGATTTGCATAAAGCCTATTGACAGTCATGAGACTGATTCAAGGATGGTAGCGTAGATGCTAGATACTTAGTGACAACCTATGTATTGAAAATCCTCTAACAAGGTCGCACTTAACAGTGTGTTTGTAACCTTTAATAGGGTTGGCTCCAAACAAGGCTCACTTCAGAAGAGTGAAAATTTGGGGTACCGGTCCCAGTGGATTTTCCCTTAACAGGGTTTCCACATTAAAATCCTTATGTTATATGTGCATGATTTATTACTTTACTATTTTACATTCTACATATGCACTTATGGATTGACTGGTATACTCTGCATAGTCGCTGAGTATCGGTAAATATAGTTTACTGCTTATCAGTTATCAAAGAGAATAAAAACAGACAAGGTAAACCGACAGACAGTTATTTGTTTCAAATATTTCAATGGCATGAATCTTGTTGGGACTTAATAATTTGAGAAGTATTGATTAGTGGATTAAATTGGATAAATTTTTGAGGCCATTGATTCACCCCCATCCACCCCCCCCTCTCAGTTATTACTAACAGATCTCATTACTAACAGATCTCTATTATGAGCATATTTTGCCTGACCATTTCCTTGAGGATAATAGATTGAAGAGAAGTGTTGCTTGATGTGAAACTTCTCGCACAGTTCCTCTTCATCCTTATTCTTAAATTATTTACCATTGCCAGGGATGATAGAAAATGGAATACCATATCTTCATATGATGTAGTTCAAGATGAAAATGGATATTTTCTTGTTGGTAGGAGTGACGAGTGGTACAACCTCAACCCACTTTGTAAAATACTCTAAAGTTGTGAGGATGAACTTGTGTTCATTGGATGAAGGAGGAAAAATCATACCTATTAGATCAAATCCACACTGGTAGAATGGTCATGGGCTAGTAAAAGGGTGCAACTTTTGAGCAGGTGCATGAATGAGGTTACCATGAACTGGAAATTGTTAGCATTGTTTAACAAAGTGAAAGGAATACTTCTCCATGTTCGACCAATAATACCCAATTTGTGAGAGTTTCTTGACAAGAGTTAAAGCACTTGAATGCGTACTAAAAATATCTTCGTGAACCTCTTTTAATGCATTTTTAGATTCCTCACACTCAAGACATCTAATTAAATCTTTTTCAAGACCTCTTCAATATAGGGTGTCAATGATTAAGGTGTAATGAGAGGCTTCGCATATGAAATTTTGTTTTTGGTTTCAAGATAGGTTGGGAGGTAGGGTATTGTCTTTTAGATAGGAATAGATTCATCCATACTGAGAAGAATCAAGACTCGTGAGTAGGAAAATGAATTGGGAATATGGGGTATCATGTGTGGGGTTAAATAATTATTCCACCAAGAACTTATAATGTGCTTGCTGGTCAGGAAGTTGTAAAAGTGAAGCTAAGGTCACCAATGCATTTGTTGCCTTTCTTTTTGTTCAAGGGATCTTCTCAAATGTGATGCGAAGCAAATACTTTTTGGAATCATCTACCATTATCTTTTAAGGAATTATCTTATCATATTTTGTCTAATAGTCACCATTGACTTGATTTATGACCAGCTGTGAATCTCCATAAACTTTAAGTTTAGTGATCCTCCACTCTATAACCATATGCCAATCACTAATACTTCATATTTAGCTATGTTATTTGTACAAGGAAACATGAGCTTGTAAGATTTATGATTGGTATATCCTTGAGGTGTGATGAATAAGATTCTTGTCCCTAATCCATGATGAGTATGTGATCTGTCAAGATATAATTGTCATAATTGTGTTGTAATGGTGAGAATATTTGCATCTGGAAACTGAATATGCATTATTTTTTCCACTTGTATTGGTGTCTTAGCTAGCTAATATGCAATTACCTATCCTTTTATGGCTCTTTGTTCAACATACTCGATGTCAAATTCTCTTAGTATTATTAGCCATTTTTCCAATCTTCATGTGAGAGCTGGTTTTCTTAGAAGATATTTGAGTGAACCTATCTTTGCTATCAACTTAATGGTATGTGACCACATGTAATGTTTCATATTTTGGAATGTAAATACTACTAAAAGAAAATATCTTTCACTAAATTTTTAATTAAGCTCATATTTTACCAATGTTCAGCTGATGTTATAGATGGTTATTTCCTTTCCCTTAGAATCTTCATGTCCTAGAAGAGCTCCTAGGGATTTTTCTATGGATGAGATGTATAACAGTAGTGGATTTCCTTCTATTTTGGCCATCGAGATATGTGGACTCATGAGATATTGTTTCAATAGATCAAAAGCCTCATCACATTTATCATCTCATATAAAAGAAGTATCCTTATGTAACAATTGAGTGAATTAATGACACTTTTTTGCTAACTAGGCGATGAATCTATAGATGGATTGTAATCTTCCTTATAAAGATCTTGAATGATTGATACTTTTAGGAGATGTCATTTCCAAGATAGCCTGGAATTTTTAAGGATCTACTTTGATTCCTCATGTTGAAACTATGTATCCTAAGCGCTTTCCTGAAGTAACACCAAATGTGCATTTCTTTGGATTTAGTCAAACCATGAATGTTTCTAAGTGCTTGAATATTTGGTCTAGAATTTTAAGGTGAGCTTCCCTACTAAACTATTTTTCTAACAAGTCATCAACATAATCATCCATGAAGGTGTGCATCATGTCATGAAAGATGGTGGTCATTGCTCTTTGATAAGTAGCTATTGTGTTCTTCAACCCAAATGACATGACATTCCAATAGAAATTTCCCCACAAACAAGTGAATGTTGTTCTATCTTGGTCTTCACGTTCTATCTTGATTGGTTTATATCCTAAGAAATCATCCATAAGAGATAGCAGAGAATGACCTATTGTTAAATCCACAATGGTGTCTACATTAGTTAGAGGAAAGTCATCTTTAGGACAAGCCTTATTGAGATCCCAAAAAATCTGTACAAACTCTAATGCTATTGTATGATTTAGAAACATGTACAATATTAGATTCCACTTGGCATAGTATATAGCTCAAATGTACCCTTTCAATTCAGCTTTCACCAGTAATGCTACATACAGATGCATTTTTTGTAGCTTTTGTTTTACTATTTTAGCTTGTGGAACAATGTTTAGATGATGCTTGATTAAATTTGGATCTAACCCAAGCATGTCTGCATAGGACCAAGCAAAATTGATTGGAATTTCTTTAAAGAAATAGATGAACTCGTGTTTCTCTTCTAGTGACAAGGATGTTGCTAGATGTATAATATTTGGATGTTTTGTTGTTCCAATGTTGGCAAGTTATATAGGCTCGATCAAAACTGAAGATCTCTCTAGATAATTATCAAGGAGAGTGTCAATTCTTTCATCCTCCAACGCCTCTAGCAAGTTTTCACCATTGGATACATCTTTTCTTTTTTATTTTTTCTAAATCTAATATTTCCATATCATGGTTTTCACCATTAGATCTTCAATTTTTCTTATTTGTTTTGTGACTAAGAGACTTGACACCCTCTCAAGTCAAAGCATCTTATTGAGTTCATTGATGGAAGAAGTTTTTGGTTCCACCACATTGAGATACAAGGATACGACATGGTCATTAGGAGAAATTTCAACCTAAAAAGGTTCATTTTGATCCCAATCAATAAGTTCTAGATATACGAGTGGAAAAGGGTTATATGTTTGGTTTGAGACAAAAATAGTAAGGGTCGTGATAGAAATGTGGTCTAGTTCATAGGTAATATCTTTGAGGTCTATAACATGAGTTTTCTAAAAATTATCCATCGTGTATGGAATTAGTTCATCCTCACTAGAGTCATTGTCAATATTAGGTGTTCCATATTCAAGCGGTCTATGTCGCGTGCGTTGTCCCTCTTGGAATGTGGAAATGTATGAATAAACTACATCAATCTATTTATCTTCATAGGAATCTTCTTAAAATGGATCTCAATCCCATTTTGTGGAGTCTTCATTAGTGTATGATTGTAGCTTAAGGATTTGTTGATAAATGTTAGGTAGATTTTCTTCAGTATATCCAAATTGTGTTTTCTCACTATTAGCTCAGAAAGTGGGTTACATTGATTCTATGATGCCTTGATTCTCTTTCCAATAGCACCTGATCCTTCATAACCCATTAGGTTCTCTACGAGGTGTAGCACAGGATGCCCCACGGTGGGCACCAATATATGTATGCAAGAAAATTGACTCAAGCACAAAAATGAAATATTAATGTGAATAGTAAATCTAATAATATAAGGCATTGAAAATAAAACAAAATAACTCTTCAAGAGTGTCTCATTGTCCTCTAATTTCAAGGACCTATTTAGTCTATTTAATTTCTCTTAGTAGCATTTAGACTTCATAGATGCCAACTTGAAATATGAGATTGAATGTAAAATGCTTAAATGCAAGCTATTATAATGTTAGATACAAGATTAATTATGCCACATGTGAAATTCATGATGCAAGCTAGACAAATGGAGCTAAAATGTAACTAATATGATGAAATCCATGTTGAATTATGCTCATAAATGAACTAATTGATGCAATATTAAGCTAAGAATGAGATACAATAAACAATTAAGCTAATATGAGATTTATGCTAAATGATTCAAGAACTAAATTTTCCATTATGATGATGCAATTGATAAAATGAGATTCTAGACTAGCATTATGGTTATTATTGAATGAAAGTGGGTGTAATTACCTCTAAAGTGAGGCCTATTTATAGGATTTTCAAGGCCCATGGGTGATGTGTCACCAATGAGTGATCAAGATTGATTTGTTGAGAATGAATTGCTAGGATTTAAAATAGTAATGGTGAGTTATTTGTTTTTTTCCCATTGGTTTCAAATAGGAAACATTATTACCAAGTGTCTTTTTGGTTTGTTGAGGGATATTAAATCTAAGTAATTAACTACCTTGTTCATAGGATGAGGTGTTATGAGTTGGTTATGGGAGAAGATGATGTGGAAAAGATGTGAATGGGGTGGAATTAATTTGATTTGATTAATGAATTAAAAGAAATTAGTTAATGAAGTGAACTATATAATTAAACAGTTAAATTCAATTACATAGTGGAAGAATTAGGACTTTGATTAATTAAATAGATTGTATTTAATTAGTGATACTCTTGACCAATTTTAGGTGTATACATGAATATTATATGATCATTACATAGACCTATTGTTGATCAGATGAGTACAAAGGAGTGTAAGATAATGACAATGTGTCGATGTCTCATTACATGATAATCAAGAGACAACTTATCACCCATCTAAGGTGGAATCACTTGTCCACTAAAAAGGGATCATTCTCCAATGTGTAATAAAGTTTGCGCAACAAAGGTAGAGGTTGATAAAGTTATAAGACCCACATAAGGTGAAAAATTCCATCCTCTAGAAGTGGATATGATATAATAATAGCATGATAAATCCACATAAGGTGGAAATGCTCCAACTAATCCTATGTGATTCCCTAAGATCAAGTAAAGTTTAATTAGTACCTAGGTGTGAAATAACCAAGGTAAAATACCTTAATTACACTAACACCCCCCTTAAGTTCAAGTCAGGGAGAATGTGCAAAAGCTAACAACATATAATGGGTCTCGGCTATTGGTCCATTTTAGGTACCTATGTACAAATACAATGTAATATCTCACTAATAGAGAAAGGGAGGAAACCACGTAGGATAAAACTCCCCTCCAAAAGAGAGATGAAGACACACAATGCTCTTAATAATGAACGAGAGAGAAGAAGAGAGACCATGAAGCCCCCCCCCCCTTAATGTCAAATATCTTGCAAGCGTGGTCGAAGATGACGACCAATGCTCCTCCATAGGAAGAAAATAGAGTCATTGTTGCACCAAGAATGTCAAAATGTGACAAAACCAAGTACCAATATTGATGAAGAAATGATGATGAATCAATCATTGAAACATGATAGAGATTAGGCATGGAGACACCTACTTTAGCATCTAATAGATGTGTGCTAATGACAAAGTGGTGCATTATAATTCTTGATTGGAGTCATGCACCTGATCTCACAAGTTACTTCCTAGTCTAATGAGTATAGAAGGATTACATTAAATATGTCATCTATGAAAAAGTACAAATAAGGATGACACTTTTTATTGGTGCATGTATAACATAGCTCATGCAAGAGAATAAACCATATATGAAAATATAGAAACTAACAATGATGCCACCAAAAATGTGTTAAAAATGATCATTGATGATATCCTCTGATTGAACTTATGTACTAAGAAAATATAGGAGTTATTGACCCCCCTAGCTAGTAGTTGGAAAATGGATCGTTGCAACAAGTTTGCTTGGCAGACAAAAAAATGTGTTCCCAATTTTACATATTTATTTGCAATTTGTTTTTAAAAACTTATTAAAACATTTAAAAACATTTTATTACTAAATAATTTTTATTAATAATAAAGAAAAAAATGTTCATTTTTCTCTCTCTTTTTTTCTTGGACTTTCCATTTTAGTAATTACAAATTTTGCCATAATCAGGCTATAGTAAACTTACATCACTATTGCAAAATAACACACTAAGGTTTATGCATTACAATTATAAAGATAAGCCAAATTTCAAATGTACTATTTCTATCATAGTCACTATAATATGTTAGCACCATTGTAAAATACAAAAAAAAAAGTCATGCACTTTAGAAACAATTGCACCTTAAAATGAGTTTGTATGAGCTTGAACGAGGCCTTGGAAGTTGCAAAAATGAAACTATACATAATTTTAAAAAAAAATCAGGCATAGAGAATAGAAACCACTTGCACCACTATGTAGAGTATGAAATTTTACCCCAAATAAAAAATAATCTCGAAAAAGGGGTCTCGATGATTGAGATATTATTATTTGAAAATTGTCTACATAATTATGATGCCTAATTTGTCGTCACACCTCTAAACTTCAAGTGGCTTTAGATTTGGCCTCCAGTGTCCAATTAGGATGAAACAAAAGTCAATCTTGGGGGTTTTAGACCTCCTTAATGTGATGCCAAACTCCAATTTGCACCAACAAGCTCCATTTTTTCCTTGCAATAGAAATCCAGAAAGAGGACCCTCCAAAATTGTACCAAAACTCTCTCAAATAGAAAACCAATGACACTCTAAAAGCTTTGATACCATGAAGAGTTACACCAACACTACCTACAGTAGCTAAAACTATGCTTGTAGAAAGGCAAGTATAAATGCTTGCACAAATTCACAGGCACAAAGCATACATATCACCTTGCCTTCTGATTGAACAAAATAATTAAGTTTATTCCTTTTCCCCTTTCTTGGATGACCCAAAGGTCATTTGATGTTGAGAATGTTGTTTTCTCCTCTTAACTTTTGTCTGTCCAGAATCTTTTGGATGATAAATCTCTATTTCTTGACCAACACAGTTACCTATCACCACAGAATAATTTAGCAGATCTAGAGAGCTAACCAAGGAGGAATCATTCAATGTGGGTGTCTTTTGTGAAATCACTGATTCCACAATGAGCTTCTGTCTCAACAAGGAGAAGGAGAACAAGCTTTTATCTCTATAGTAGGAGCTTGAGATTGATCAGAGTCTATAGAGGTAGGAGGAATCATATAATGTTGAGGCTTAGGCTAACCCACCAAGAATATTTTATAGGGGTCATTGAATTCCCTTTAGCCAATTATTTTTTAAACTTGAATGTGAGATGATCTATTGAGAAGCATCTTATACATGTGAATGCAATTTTATCATAGTCCACTAGTTGCTTCTAGACTTTACTACCCATCTTTGACAATATTTCAATAGGAAGGCCTTTGGACAACTCTATTTCAACATGTATTTGAGTATAGGTGGTATTCTAGAAATTAATAGTTTCCTTGGAGGTGATATAATATTTCCCCAAGCTATTTTTGATTAGTCTAGTTAGTACTTGGTAATGTAATTAGTTCTCGAGGAGGTTATGTTAGTTATTGACGGTTGGCAGTCTTAACCAACTATCCAACACTATTTATGGTTGGCTCAGGAATGATTTCACATTGTGTTTATATGGACATTACACTTGAGAATAAATGTATATGTTTCTACCATTCCATGTGTATTATTTGAATTATTATGTTTAATATGTTGTATTCATATTATTCTTTACTATGTAAAACAAAATACTCACTATAGGGAGTAAACATTGTGGCACCATTGTCTGCTTGAAATTGGAGATCTGATGAATGGATACAGGTGGGATGGCATAATAATGGGCCACTTGTTTGAACAATAAGTGTTGTTAACTGACAATGACATAGAGGAAAAGATGGAAGAAGCATGAGAGGATAAATTGACAAAAACTTGTTGCATGTGTGGGAAGTTTTGGTTGATTATTATATGCAAAGGGAATCTTGGGAGAGAGTAGTCCCTGAAGGAATGTACACAAAAAACTCACAGTGTAATTGTATAGTCAAAAAATAGAAGCACTTCCATGGTATACTAGTTTAGCCTTTCAAGTAAGTGGTTTGGGGTCATATCAAGCACCTTGAATGGGTTCTTGACTTTGACCTAGCTTTCCCCTTGTTCTACCTCTCTTTCCACTTATTTCCATCTAGTTTTTGGCATCCTGGACTACAGATCTTAGGTCTTTGACCTCAAGGTCAGGGTCAAAATTTTGGGTCTATGTTGACCTCGACCCTGACCTAGGTCAAGGTCAACCTCAACCTTGACCCAGGGTTCAAATCTCGGGGTCCCATAGTTTCTGGATGTCGGTCTTTGCAAAAAGTTATTTCCCGCTTTCGTATCGGTTGTTTCGGGTTCCAAAGTGGTGATTCCTAAATTATATTTAAAATAGGTCCAATTCTAGGGGCATGGGTCCAATTAGGATTTAATTCTCCTATGTAGGCCTCCTTAGAAGATTGTGCCCTATTTTCATATAAAAGGAAGCCTTCTCCTCTCATTTTCTAAAAAAAACAATCATCAAGTGAAAATAAGTGTTATCAAGCGATCAAAGCAATCCTAAAGTGAAAAGAATTAAGCATAATCAAGCATCCAAGTTATCTATTGAAGATCAAGGATTCAAGTTTTCAATCCTTTGAAGGGATTTGGTTCAAGCCTTCAAGATTCATCATTCAAACCCTAGATCTAGCCATCATGGTGGTGTGATCTTCCTTCAAGATCCTTTGT
>MU225974.1:773113-795393 GCA_018584345.1 Thuja plicata | reverse complement strand
TTTGCCATATTCTTATTCACAAAGGGGTTTTTCTTTGCTTTTCCCCTTACCAAAATCTCTTGGCTCATTGTTGGATTCTTGAAGTACTTTGTGGTTGATCTTGCAATCTTCTCTCCTTTGGTTTTGGTAAAATCTTCCTTGCATTTCATTTTCTTGGATTAATACTTGTTTAAGCTTTCATTCTTTTCATTCTTCTTACACTAATCCACTAACTTAGAGTGTTTTTAGTAAATTTGATCATTAAGAAACTTAACAAGCTCTTTCGGGAAGTTGTTGAAGACTTCCTTGGCTAAAGAGATGGAGCAAAAATGATAAAAACTACTAATGAGTGGTTTTTAAGGTTGCATTTGCATAATTCAACTAAACATTATGTTTTGCTTTGCAACCTTAGGAACCTAAATTTGGTTTCTCCTCTCCAATTCATAATTTGATTAGAGAAGTATGCTCTTTTCTGTCATGGAAAATCATAACCTCAAACATCAAATTAAGTCTTGAATATAAATTTGGGGAAAAAGAACTCAATTTCTCAATTGTTTGGTTAAATTCTTTTCTAGGCACATAAAATTTGGATTGGAATTTGATTCTTAATCCACTAGATGATTATGCTCTTTTCCCAAGTGAAAAATCATAAACTCAAGATGGGGGATTAAGTGTTGAGTTTAATAATTCGAGGGAAAGAACATTGTATTGCATTCTTGATAGAAGAAAATGACATGGGTAGGAGAGTATGCTCTTCTTCCTTGTGAAGAATAAAAAATCTATAGTCCTAATTTTCCAATTATCTTTACTTCTTTGAACTTTACATGGCCTTCCAGTTGAGGAAAAATCTCCCAGGAATGACCCAAGTGAGGACACGTGAATGCCAGCCCTTCCATCTCACTATAATCAAAATGCTTCCTTGAGATTAAAATCTTGGAAGACTTAATCGATTTTGTCCCTATAATTATGATTATCATTCCCTGGACATTCTTGGATGTTTTGTAGAGTAGAGCCTCTTCAATCTTGCTTGCAAGACTACACTCATCTAGGTACTCGTAGGGCTATATGCCTCAATTTTGTCTTGTGCAATTCTATGGGAGACAGTTATGAATGAATGCCTTAAATAGACACTTTATGGTAGTGACCACCTTATTCAACCCTAAAAGGTGATAATATTTGTGCAAGGAGGATATTAACCTCCCTAAGATACTCATCATTTTGTTCCCTCACTTGCATTTGGACTCGGATAATATGACATCATGAATGGAGCCATTGTGTGCTTAGTGATGGTCATATTCTGATTAGCATGTGAGTGTGTACCTGAGTCTACGAGCAAAGATTTTCATGCTACGCCAATTGTATAGGAATAGTTGTGTTTCATTCTTAATAAACGTGCTTGATGTGTCAAAATTGTAATGAACAAATAATCACCTCAAATGAATCAATCCTTTGACAATCACAAACTTTTTCACTACCTCAAACACTCTAGAATTCATCATACAAAGCCTGGAATTGAACAATTTTTCATTATCTCCCAAATAAAGTGGCAAACATAAAATTTGCATCAGAAGGTCGCATTAGGAATCCTAGGTCGCATCCTATGAAAACATAATCGCATTTGGTGAACACAATCACATATAGTAAATCATGGCTCACATCTAGTGAACATGAGCGCATTTGGGAAGAACACAATCACATCTAGTCATTTCATGATTGCATGCCATCAGTCACATCTGGAACAAAGGGTACTTACACATGTGTTAGAATTCTGAACTTTGCAGTTTTGGATACCCTTTTTTTTCTCTTCAATTTGATCTTGTTGTTCTTGCTGGTCCATCTGAAGCTTTTTCTCAGTCAATTTGGAAGCGTACCTTGCATGAATTTTAGGTCTATCACTATTGATCCCAAGTCATGTTGTCACTTTACCAATCAACTCTCCTTGATTCCCAGCCCACTATCAGAGCATTCTAACTCTCTGACGCTGGAAACCATCACTTTGAAACATTAGAGTCACAATCACCAAACCTTGGACAAATGCACTTGGACAATTTTGAACTCCTTTTGTCACTATTGGGACACTTTTAACAATATTGGTATCCCACTTTCATGGTTAACACAAGAAGTAAACAATATTTAGCTGACAATTTAGAAAGACCTCCAAGATTGCTCAAATTCCATCAAGGAGAGACATCTCAAACGAACCCTCTCTTTGATCAAGACTCACCTGAAATGGATATACCTAATCCAAAATGGAGTGCTACCTTTGATGAATATAATCAAGAATATAACCAAGATGAAAGAGATAGTCAAGAGGAAATAAATCATGATCATCCCTTATTTAACTTAGATAGTGAGGAAGACGTAACGGAAGAAGAATATAATAAGCTCAAAAAAGTCAGAAGTTTCAAAGGACCTTGGAGAAAATCATTGAAGAAGACAAGGAAAAATATTTTCTCCAACTAGATTATCTTGGAGTTAAACTTCCCAAAGACTATGATGTCGAATGATTGAAAGCAGAAGAGATACAAGCACCCATCTCAATTCTCTCAAAAAGACTATATCAAATGCAAACGAAGATCACAACGCTTAAAAGAGAGAAGAATAAGCCCACAAAGAAATACTCATTGGAATACATATGTTTGTTCCCATTCAATAATAACTTGCAAATGGTGCCTTTTCCACCAAACATGGCAAGACCAAAGTATGACAAATACATGGGAGAAATAGATCTTCATGATCATGTGAGAGAATTTTGCGCGTTGAGTATAGATTTTATGTATGAACCAATGTACTTGATGAGACTGTTTTTGGGAAGTTTAGGAGGAGAAGCCATGGAATGGTTTTCTAAACTAACACCTAGTATACAAATGTTTGAAGAATTGAATCAAATATTTGTCCAGCACTACTCCTATAACATACAACACAATGTTACCATGATGGATCTTTGTAATACTAAACAAATAGGTGAATCCTTCACACACTTATTGCAACGTTGGAGAAAGATATTTGCAAAGTACTCTCGACAAATACTTGAATAAAAAAATATGGAGATCTTTATAAACAACTTAGTACTTGAAATGAATTATGCCCTACAAATGCAAGATTCTCCCAGTTTCGACAAAATGATTAAGAACGCCATTCATACTGAAGAGGTTATGGTCAAAAAAGAATAAATCACACTTTATAGTGACAAAAAATCCTCTAACAATTATAACAAAAAGCCTAAATGGTGGAATAAGAACAAAAATGTTGTTAATGATGGAGTGGTGGAGGCCTCAAATATGAATGTTAAACCAGTTATGTTTAATCTTACAAACAAACTACAATCAAACAAAGAGGCGAAGGCAACAACAACAATACCACGAATGAAAACTAATACCAATAAGAATAATGTGTGGGTGTTTAGGCCTAAACGAACATTTACTCCATTGGGAGAATCTCTTGAGACAGTTTTGAAGAATCTCTTGGATAAAAAAATCATTACTTTATTAGATTCAAAACCATGGGAGGTAAAACCAAGATGGTGGAACGATAATGCCTATTGTACTTTCCATAAAAATAAAGGACACAAGACCAATGATTTTGTCAAACTCAAGCAGGTCATACAAGATATCATCAATGGAGACAAGATCAAAGTAGAAGGGCACACATCTAATGAAGATCACATGACATTTAATAAACCATTTCCCAACTTTGAAAAAGGAGAAGCCTCTAAATCAAAAGGAAATGAAGTCAACTACACATATTCTCACAATGATAATGTGATCAATATGTTGGACATAAAAGGTGAATCAATCAATATGATGACCATCAAAGGTGTTAAGGACAAGTCAACACACTCAAATGTTGTAATACAAAGCCGAGCATAAATCACAATTAAAGGGGCCAATTCCTCATCCAATAAAGCAACATCATCCAAACCACCTATTGTCACAATTCAAAAACTAGCAATGCCAAAACAAATGGTTCCCACACCATCTGCTAACTACAACTTGGTGGACCAATTGCAAAGAACCTTGGGTCAAATCTCTATATTTGAGTTAATAAAGATCTCTTTAGTGCATAGGGAAGTTCTTGAACAAGCCCTACATATAGCCAATGTTGTAGATGACATAGATATAAACAAATTCCAGGCAATGGTCAATCACATATCAGCTCCCCATTACCCCTCTTTTTTAGAAGAGAATGATAAATCTTTGACTCATCCCCATAATCATCCCCTGCACATTGATATTTTGATCCATAAACACCGTGTAAAACATGTATTGATAGATGGAGGTGCAGGTTTAAATTTATGCACTCTCAACCTGGTCAAAGCATTGGGATTTTCAAAACACACAATTGATCCGAGAGTAAGATGACCATTAAGGCATATGATGAGGTGGAAAGGTCATCCAAAGGACTAGTTTCTCTACCAATAAGAATAGGACCAATAGAACGAGATGTGATATGTCAAGTTCTTGATTTACCATTGGCCTATAACATACTACTAGGGAGACAACGGATACATAAAATGCAAGCAGTGTCATCTACTTACCACTAATGTATCAAATTCCCACACAATGGGGTGGAAGTAACTATTCCTATAGATTCAAGCTACACTTGCAACAACATCAAGGCAAATAATATGGTCCCTCATTATAAGGAAGCTCCAAAAGAGTTCCCAATTGAAACCTCTAAAGATATGGTGATGAGAAGCTTTGGAAAAATGTTAAAAATTGAAGAAACTAGAATGGGGGAATATAAATTGGATACAACACCATCATTGGCTAACATTCTTGTATCTCCAAGATCATATGGAATACCCTCCCCATCCTTTACACCTTCCACCTCAAAATAAAGAGTTATTCATGAACAAATTGGTATGGTTAGAGACACAACCTCTCAAGAGGAAGACAAAGCAATTTTGGCATGACTGTGTGAAAAGGAAAAGGAGAAAATGAAGTAAAACATGTTGAGATATCTCCCAAAAAATATGGCAAAGGTTATGAACTTCTCAAAAAATGGGATACAAAGGGAAGGACCTTTAGGAGATAAAGGCAAGGGACTCATTGAACTGATCCATATGGAATTCAGGAATACTAAGGACAAGACAGGATTGGGTTTTAATAACAAATTAGAACATCCTACCTCAAGAGAAGGTCCAATCTTTGATAAACAAAGTGATGAACAAGAAGAATAAGTTGAACTCATACCCTGGACATATGAAAGATTATTGTGTATAGGTACGGAGAACCCATAATACCAAGGAGAACGATATGTACCTACTCATCTTAGAGAACAATCAGAGCACCATATTTCCTTGTTATTACAAACAAATGTTCAAGAATAAGAAGAGGAAGAAGAAGAAGTGGGTAATTCTCCATAGGTTCAACAAGAAGGGGAATACCATGAAGAAGCACATCAAGAACAAGAATAAGGAAGAAGCAGGGGAGAAGAAGCAAGTAGCTCAAACATTTTTGAAGAGTTGCCTTCTATGATCCTCCAACAAAGTATACATCCTAACTGGGGGCAATTGGTGATAATTTCACATGTTCTGGATTTACCATACTTTGATCCACAAATGGCCAATAGGGTACACTAGATAACTATTGCTGAATTTATAAATCAATCTGATGACAATATATTAGATTCATATGATTATGAGTGGGATGAAAAGCCTGATGCTACCATGGATATTGAGGCAGACATGATCCATAAATTTTCACCTTTATGGTAAAGGGGAGAAAGTTCTAACACTACCCACAATACAAATATTGTCATAGGATTAGTTGATGTGGTGATACCTACTATAATTGATGAGGAAACGGGTGTCTTAATAGGAAAAGAGGAGTACCAAAGGATATTAGACAGCTTTGATAGAACAAGGGAAATAGAAGAAGGAGAAAGCTCAAATGTTTGGTCGCTAGAGTTAGGTTTACATAACACTATCAATGACACTAATAATGATGATCTGACTCTTAATTATCAAAACACTATAGAAGCTAACTTAACAGAACTTGTCTTGTCAGTTAATAGCCTTGACACTAACAGGTTATTGTCCTTAGAACCCTCTGAATCACTATCCTTGGTAAACCCTGAACTAATTGATTGGACCAAATCAAAACCCACAACTATAATGAAATTTACTGATGAATACACTTTGGCCTCCTATCTGAATGCTTATGAACCATATCCCTTTTCCACTAGTGCAAGGAGCATGAATATGACAGAGGAGGATAACAAGTTTCTTAGTAAAAATTTGAAGAGAAAACAGAAAGAAAGAAAAAACTGATGGTGAAAACCACATTGTGGTAGTATCAGATTCTAAAAAAGTAAAAATAAAAGACTTATCTAATGGTGAAAACCTCTCAGAGGTGCCAAAGGAAGAGATTCTTGATAGTCTCCCTAAGCACTTCCAACAAATATCTTCAGTACTAATAGAACCAACACAACTATTCAATCTTGGAATAGTTGAAATTCCTCAATTTTTCCATCTTGCATAATCTTTATCAGAGGAAGAAAAGGCACAGTTCACTAAGTTCCTTAAAGAGAAAAAGATCAACTTTTCATGTTCATATTATGATATGCCTGGATTAGACCCTAAATTAATAATGCACCACTTATCTATAGGTCCTGGGATAAAACCTGTCAAGCAAAAATTAAGAAAGATGCATCCACATGTAGCATTGTTGGTAAAAGTAGAGCTAGAAAAACTCTTAAAAGTTGGATTTCTTATGTAGTCTTAGTTTCTAAAGTAGACAATTCTATCAGAATTTGTACAGACTTCATGTATCTAAACAAATATTGTCCTAAATACGACTTCCCACTGTCAAACATTGATATGATTATAGACCTCACGACAGCATATGAAATCTATTCACTCATGGATCGATTTTCGGGCTACAACCAAATAAATATCACCCCTAAAGACTGAGAAAAGACAACATTTACATTTGCATGGGGAACATTTTGCTGGAACGTAATGCCATTTGGGCTAAAGAATGTTGAAGCCACATATCAATGACCTATGACAATAATCTTCCACGACATGATACATTAGAACATAGAGGATTATGTGGATGATACCTTATCCAAGTTGAAGATCATAATAAATCACATCGAATACTTGAGAAAGATACTAGATAGAATGGAACAATTTCAACTAAGGCTCAATCCAAAGAAATACGCATTTGGGGTCCAATCAGGAAAGCTCTTAGGATTCATTGTATCAGCCAAAGGAATTGAGGTAGACCCAGAAAAAGTGAAAGAACTAATTAAGATGTCACCCCCTCGTAACATAAGACAAATGAGGACTCTCTAAGGAAGACTCTAGCCAATCAGAAGATTCATGTCTCAACTAGCGGATAGAGTGCAACCTTTCACAAAATTGTTACATAAAGGAGATACTTTCAAATGGGATGAACACTGTGAAAACAACTTCAAAGGATTAAAAGCTTGTCTAGTTAATCCTCCTATGTTAATTGCGCTTATTCATGGAAAGCCATTGTTACTCTATATTTCAGCTACGGCTACATCACTTGGAGTATTTCTAGCACAAGAGGATGATACCAATAAGGAAAGATTAATTTATTATATCAACAGGACATTGGTATCCCATGATCTCGACTATACTATAATTGAAAAGGCTTGTCTGACAGTTTTTTTTGCGTCCCAAAAGCTGAGATGCTACATGCTTTCACATACAGTTAAACTCATTGAAAATATTGATCCTCTCAAATACCTCATGAGTAAGACAACATTAACATGAAGGCTATAAAAATGGGTCTTAATACTCAGTGAATATAATATAGAGTATGTAGACATAAAGGCAATTAAAGGACAAGTCTAGCCGGTCAACTGGTTTATTCACTATTGCAGGATGCAACACCAATGATAATAGAGTTTCCAGATGGGACAATAATGCACTTAATAGAACATCCATGGGAAATGTACTTTGATGGTTCTTTCACACAACAAGGATCTAGATAAAGGGTGTTTTTTATCACTCCTCAAGGTTACAAGATACCTAAGGCATAAAAAATGATGTTTTCATGCACCAACAACATTTCAGAATATGAAGTATTGGTAAATAGTTTCAAGCTAGCCATTGAATGGAAAATCATAGAGTTACATATGTATGGGGACTCTCAATTCATCATCAATCAAGTAAATGGAGAATACCAAACAAAATATGAGAATTTGATTCCTTATAAGAATATGATAGAAGATTTGAATAAGTACTTTGTGTTTATCACGTTTCAACAAATTCCAAGAATAGAAAATAGAGTTGCAGACGCAATGTCAACACTAGCATCCATGCTACAACTGGAGGAACGTCAATTCTGCTATAACTTCTTGGTGAAAGAACTATTATTTGCTACATTTGATGCACCTGAGTCCCAATTTATTTGTGCCTTGAATGTCCAAAACCAATCTAGGTATACCAATATAATGTTTATCTTACGAATCAAACCTTACCCAATGGTCTGTCTGAAAAGGAAAAATGAGCCTTAATTATGACAACATCGCGTTATGTACTCATCACTACTAACTTATATAGACATCGTCTTGATGGAACATTACTTAGATGTTTAGAACAAGAAGAGTCTAATCACGTATTAAAAGAGGTCCATGAAGGTGTGAGTGGATCTCACTCGAACAATTTTTCATTAGCTAAGAAACTTCTAAGGGTTGGTTTCTACTAGCCTACAATGGAGAAAGATGTAGTTTAATATGTAAAAACATGTCAAAAATGTCAAACACATGGAAATTTTATCCATGCTCCAGCCAGGGAGCTCGTACCATTTATCACACATTGGTAATTCCAACAATGGGCCTTTGATCTCATTGGATAGATATAACCCAATTCTTCAAATGGACATAAATACATCATCATGACCACTGAATGTTTCACAAAGTGGGTTGAAGCAGTGTCGCTAATTGAAGCCACTGGAAAACAAGTAGCTATGTTCATCTTGAACTACATCATCTCTAGGTACGTGATACCCTCATCTATTGTAACAGACAATGGAGGGTAGTTCAAGAACCAAGACATTGATGACCTTTGTACACAATTTCACATTACTCAGCATTGTTCCTCCATCTATAATCCTTGAGGTAATGGACAAGTTGAAGCTTCAAACAAGAATATTTTGAAAATCCTACACAAAACTGTGAGCAAATTTGGTAGAGACTAGCATTTACAATTGAACCCAACACTATGGGCTTATAAAACAAGCATCAGAACACCAATGGTAGTCATGTCATTCGCTCTTGTCTATGGCACAAAGGCAGTATTACCAATTGAAATATAATTCCCTTCTTTGCAAGTATCCCTCAAAGGTCTTGTCACAGATGAACAATACCATATAGATAGGGTGCATGAACTATAGATGTTGGATGAGCGCAGACAAAAGTATTCAATCACGTAAATGTATATCAAAAAAGAATGTCAAAAGGTTACAACAAGAAGGTAAAGCCAAGACAGTTTCAAGTGGGAGATCTCGTTCTCAGAGAGAATCCTAAGAATCAACCAAATAGAGAATGAAAAGGCAAGTTTGAACCCAACTCGATGGGGCCTTTTTTTATCACAACAACTTTTGGGACGGGAGCTTATCAGTTAGCTACACCTAAAGGAGATGTCCTTCCTGATCCTATCAATACTCTACACTTTAAATGATTTTATGCTTGACATCTAGCCAAGGGCTTGTATAACAAAATTGATCCTAAGAAAATACCAAAAATAACAAAAATTGATCATGAAGAAAGACAAAAATAGTGAAAAGGAGAAAAAAATAAAAAACAATGGAAAAGTCCTAAAAAAAGGTATTCTGGGTGAAAACCTGGAAAACAAGCACCTTGATACTAAAAAAAGAGAAAAGTACAAAAAAATTGAAAAACAAGAAAAAGTGCCTTGGCAAAAAACCTGGCAAACAAACGTCTTGGTAGCAAAAACATAAATTTTTCAAGTGGTGAAAACTTGGCAAACAACCATCACTTGTACTTAGTGCTCCATCTATCAATGTACCACTTGCACATATCCTTAATGGTCATTTTATTGACATCAGTTGGACCTGAACCCTTCAAGGATATACTTTCCTTGCTTGTAATTTGTCTATATTTAAGGTATGTTTCCTAGCAATTTCAGTGGTCATCTTGGTTCTGGCAGTCAGAGGTTGTTGGTTGCGTTTTTGTCCTAGGTCCTTGTCTAGGAAAGTTTGCCACTGGCATACAATAGTATTTCTTAATACTCTCAGAAAACATCATTATCACTATCACAAACAAAGGTGTTTCTTAAACACCACCTGCCTTTAACAAACATCATACTAGTGTTTCTCAACACTTTAATCAAACAATATTTCTCAACACTTTAATCAAATAGTGTTTCTCAACACTTTAATCAAACAGTGTTTCTCAACACTCCATTGGATTGTAATTAGTGATATTGTTTATCTCACTGACTGAGATATAGATATACATTGCTAAAATCCAAGCTTTAATTGATGATTTCTCTGCTGTGATTGAATAATGAATCAAAGGTGTTCCTAAACACCACATAAATACATATAGACTAATCTTGATTTGATCGTGACTCTTTTAATGTTCCAATTATGTTTCAAACTAGGGGAATATAAGTGGTTATGAATTTTCTTTGTCTGATTATCAATTGTTGCTTGTTATGTCTTCTGAGTTACTCCATGACATCTATTGAAGGAAAAAGAGTCACAAGGACAGGGGGCATAACATTTTCTTGGTTTTTTTTCTTGTCGTGATTGCTTCAATGATCCTACAAACTTCACCTAATTTGGATTTTTATGATAAGAGCTTCCAACATGAGTGGATAGCCACATATATCTCGATCCTTTTTATGTGTAAGCTATGGTGATGTTGAATCAATTTCCTTGTTTGTTTGTAATCAACTTCTTAGTAAAGTGTACGACACATTATGTACCCAAGGATATGAACATTAAGGGTCATTTCGGGTTACATATATTATATTACACAGGAATAGAAGATTATTCTTAAATCAAAAGGAGATAAATGATAAGTCATCCTGGCCTAGCTATGCCTTGATGCCTAGGTTTATTTTTGACATTGCATCTAATTAAGGTAGTATTCATACTTTCATGATACTTCCATGGTATTAGTGACAGTTGTGCTCACTGATGATGTCTATTACACAAACACTCTATGATGATAAAATGCTAGTGTAAAAATATCAATGACAGTCCTAGAGGTTTGCATTTAGTTGCATTTAAGTTTGCATGGTTCATTTGGCAACATAAGTACTTAATCTCAAAATGATTTCTGATTTCATTCAAATCTAATTTTGACTACTTACCCTATTTACTGATATATTTTTGTCATGGCATATCCATAACATAACCATTTTGCATTCATAATCGAAAAAGAAAAAAAGAAAAAACATAAATCACCCAGGTGTTGCATTTCTACATCTTAAGTGCATCCATACAGATAGTTGCATAAAGAAAATTTCAAAAACATACATCTACATATTCACATAGAATCATTTTAATACATCTATATATCAGTGAAAATAAAAGAGCATAAATTATGTCCTCACATGAATATAATCTCTCAATCACGTATTTGTTCATTCTCTAATCTATCAAGAACAAAATCCAACACGCAGACAACATAAATCACAGCGCTATAATCATTTTGTGACGCTATCCAACAAATGAAAAAATGATCTATACATATAGAAAATGATTCACAAGATTTATGCAATGGTTTTCAAGGTTATTTATCAAAAATTGCACATCACATATTTAAAGTCTTGGCTGGATATCATTTTATCTTGCTCACAAATACATTTCAAAGTAGCCAACTTGGTAAAATTGTGTTTTCTCTTAACACATTTTCACTCTAACGCATATTCTAATTGATTCTTATTGATCCAATCGAGTGTTCCATCGATCTATCATGGATATTCACATTCTACAGAGAGATTTCATTACTATTTTCTTTGATTTTGTTCCTGAGGGGGCATAATCACACCTAAAATCAATCAATTTCTTGCTCAAAAAGAAAAGATGACTTCATCATCAAAAGACTAGGGGCATGGCGGTTTCCTTCGATCGAGTTAGGACTGCTGGATAAAAGGCTTCAACACAAAACAAGTCGGATATATATGCCTATAATCTCTCAGATTATTTATCAAGATCCCAGTAGCTTCTTACTAACCTTCATTCGATCAAGTTCAGAGTCAATATTATCGATTCTAGTTCAATCAAGTTCAGAATTGATATCTCTAATCTCTCAGTAAGCTTCTTATTGACATTCATTCAATAAATTTTGGAGTCAGTATTATCAATTGTAGTTCATTCAAGTTTAAAATTGATATCTCTAGATCAATATTCAATTGACCTTCGTTTGATCAAGTTCGAAGTCGATACTACCAGTCTTAGTTCAATCAAGTTCCAGACTAGTATCATCAGCTAAATTTCATTCAATCAAGTTTAGAATTCTCAAAACTTTCTGAAGTCAATATCAGACATTCTTTGAATCAATGCGCTGCTCGCACATCAATTCAAAGAGGGGCAAATGTAACCACCCTAAATTGGTATAGTCTAACCAGGGACCTAGTTTTCCCTAAATGTGATCGTGCCCTCAATTATGTCAATCCAACTATCTGATTATTGGCATAATTCATCAAAATAAAGATAATCCCTTAAATCAAAGTGATTTATCACTACCTCATATTAATTACCTTGGCCTATTTAATCAAATCGATCCCATTAAATTCCTTGGCTAAAGTAATTAATTAAAATGCAATTAATAAATAATCTCAATTACAACTCATCACTTGCACATGAAAAGTCAATCCATGAACCAATGAGAGTTCACTCACATGGATCAACTAAGTTTCAATCCTCACCTCTCCTCATGGATTGATCTCAACCCTCCATTTCTCATTCTCCTCCATAAAAAGACTAATTTTTTAGCTCAAAGGGTCCTGATTTTTAGAATTCTTAATTCAATCTTATGTTGCCAAATTGATTTCATGCTTTTATAGATAATTAGAGAACATTTCAATTGAGCTTAAATGAATCAATGAATTGTTTTTTTAGCTTGAATTGCATACCAAATAGCTTCATTTACATTTGAATCTTCCATTTTAGGATTGAATGTGCCACTGAGCGAATGCATAATCTGAGAGCAAATTCATAATTAGATCATACTCTTTCTAAATAGGAAGCAATATGTCAGTTTCTTTGGTTCATTTATGTTTTTCAATTGAGATTGATGTTTCTAACCATTGATATAATGACATATTGAAGTGTTGTGTTGTATCTTTGCAAGTACAATATTCACACACACATTTGGATGTTGGAATTTGTGTTGAACTTAAGGGAAAGAAGGAGATACAAGTGGGCACAGGTGTTATCTGATAGAATTAATGAGTTCCCTAGCCTTGTACATAAGGATTTCTATATGACAAAGTATGCCATCATGTTATTCTTAGATATTGTTCATTCACAAGTACTTGTTGAGAAGTGGGAAGATCTCCAACTAACCACCCAAATAGAGCTAGACTGGCATATACCTTTTTATTGGACACACCTTGGTGTGCAAGCAGTTGGCAAGGAGGTCACATGAGCCCAATCTAGTGCACCACCACAAACCAAGCACAAACATCAACCTATCATCCCACCATGAAGTAGCCATGAGGAGATGTTAGGCATCGTGGTTTCATCATCATTTATCCAGGAAAGTTCCTTGGATAGTGTTAGTTTTAGTTTAGAGGATTTAGTTGAACCTTATTTAGTTCCATTTGGTACCCCACCTCCACAAGCAAGTATTATGACAAGAAACATCTCATTTGTACCAATGTTACTTCTACCCACAACTAGATTGTTGGAAACAATCACTCTTCAATTTCCACCCCTACAGGAATCTAGGAAGCCACACCAGTGGCTTTTCTTGCTCAGTGGAGAGGTCTAGTAACTCCACTTGTGACATCAACACTAGCAACAAGTACCAAAATATGTAGTGCCAGAATAGTGACAGGTGTGAGAGTATCTAGTATAAGAGTAGTGGCAAGTGTCAACCTACAAAGTGTTGGTGTCACAATTGCCAACCAATGTGTAGAGATCATGGATATACCATCTCAATAAGGGGAACTGGGCATAAACAATTGAATCATGAAATTTCAAGCGACACATTATGTACCTTTTCAACCATCACCCAACCTGTTGGAGGACTTGGAATTTCTGAGGGAAGGACCAACATGATAAGAACCAATTATAGAAGAGGTGCCCATGCAAATAGAATAATTGATCGAGATCAGGCAACTCAATGAATAGGAGATTACAGAGTTGGTTGCAACCAAGGCCTAAGCCAAGGTGACAAAGATAGAAGCTCATAACACCAGGAGAGGGAAGATATAAGAGAGACTATGGCCAATCCAAATGATGCCTTAGGATCATTACAATGTTACTTAGTTGAATTAACTAACATTTTCATGGTGAATCAAGAGATAACAGAGCTTTCTAGGTAGGCAAAATAGGTTTGGCACCACTAATCACTGTTGAGGTAGAAAGTATTTTGAAATTCATGTAGGAAGGTTGCCATGACAAGTTTTCCAAATGCTTTATAGTGGAGGGATGACCTGTTAGTGATATCCCCAAATTCACAATGCCTAACTTCTAATGCAACCTACCATAGCAGGTGAACATGGTCAAGCAATTTTTTCCCTACATAGTATGGATTCTTGCTTCAAGGATGTGTTTTATGACATAAAAATGCATCTACCTCCTTGGAAAAGGCTAAGATATAAATGGCATATGTGATATGCTAGAGGGAGGAGGTTCGACGAGAGTTGACTACTTTCATGGAGATAATGAAGGAAAAACATAAGATAAACAAGGAGAATCACTTAGCTTTAGAGGCGACACTAGCAACAAAAAGGAGAAATGGATACAATAGTTGGAGAAAACTCAGGCAGACTTGAGGGATGCTGTGAATATGGTAAAGAAATCTTGGGAACAAAAACTACTAGTCTAGAAAGACCTAAGGATAGACACAGAGCAACTCTAGTATCTTCAAGAGCATATATCTACCTCTAGGACACCCCTTCCTATGTCCTCTACTGGTCCAGGTACATCTCCTCATCCCTCTTATTACTTTTGTTTGTAGTTTTTGCCCCCATTTTTCTTTGTCATCTGGAAGATGACTTTTTTTTTTTTTTTTGGGGGGGGGGGGGNACTTTTTTTTTTTTTTTTGGGGGGGGGGAGGCACTGATGTAGACATAAAATATGTCGTTAGTAAATAAATAACACTATGATAAGTCTAGTTAGTACTTGGTAGTATAATTAGTCCCCAAGGAGGTTATGTTGGTTGCTGACAATTGGCGGTCTTAACTAACTATCTGACACTATTTATGGTTTGATTGGGAACAAGTTCACATTATGATTGTATGGAAATTACACTAGAGAACAAAGTTATATCTTTCTGCCATTCCATGTACTATATTTGAATTATTGTGTTTAATATGTTATATTCATATTCTTGTTTACTTTGTAAACCAAAGTACTCACTGTAGGGAGTAAACAACTGCTCTTTAGCATCAACTTTTTATCCTTCTGAGAATAGAATTCCAGAATGAATAATCTATGGGCACATGGGTAAATCCATATTTCACCCTCTATGTATTGTTTCAATTTCTTTGAAATCCATGAATGCATATCACTTAATTTTGGCCAAAACTCTGTAATCTACAAATTAGGGTATAATCGTGTAGAAACTCTTCCCGCTCCTTGGCCAAATCATCCAAACAAACGTCAGGAATTAAGGATGAAGGATGGATGAAAAGAGAGGGAAATGGTTAGGAAAATTTTATATAATTAGAAGAAGCTACCTCAGTAGTGGCTCTATGATAACACCACCTTCATATCTCTACTCATTCATAAAGTAACTATTAGCTGAAAAAATTCTTGGAGATACCAAAGTAAGCATGATGGTGGAAAGCACTTAGTAGAGAAGAAGTCTTAGGTGCACATACCCCACCAGTCATATCCAATGTATTTCAATCTAAGGTGTCTTTATAGTTGGTAGCATAGGGGAATGTAGGTTTCCCAACACTATGCAAAGAGATTGGTGATGCCCTAGAGCACTAAAAATTTGGGATTACGACTGTAAAGGATAAAATGAATGTGTTTTTTAGTATGGTGTGTTCATTTAACATAAAATCCCTTACATTTAAATATGTTGTGGGGGTAAATAAGATGCTCTCCTTCTATCCTTGGATATGTAAATGAAATATCCAAGTTGATTAACCCAAAAGGAAGGATCAATGCATAAATGAATCAATCATTCATAAATAAGAATAAGAAAAGGAAGATCTTAATTACCCAGTTTTGATTCATTAATTTGAAATGTACTTTAGATTTAGATAAATTGAAAACCTTAATTGAATTGAATAGGATAAATTAACTAACCTTGAAATATTGTAGATCAAATAATGTTTTTTTCTGAATCTCGTGTTGAGTTTCTGGAAATTCTGAGACCAAATTTGGAATAGAAACGTAGAGACGAACAAAACCCAGAAATATTTTTCCATTCTAAGACAGTTCCAATTTTCACCCTCAAGTCAATGTCACCATTTTCTAGGATTTCCTATTGCACCCTAGGTCACAATCGACCTAAAAATTCTCAAACTAAAATTCTATTTTCAAATCCTGAAAGTTTGTCGAAAAGGGTATCCAAATCTCTGTCTTGATTTGTTGTTCCGAACCTGTACCTACAAGAAAAAGGGGTTTGTTTGTTGGGGGAGGGGTTTGCCTTGGTCAAACCCCAGTTTTAGAATTAACCTTAAATATATAATTGAAATTGCTGGAATAAACAAAGTAAATGAAACAATTCACCTTGCTCATGTAAAAGTCCTTGTGGAGGATTCGAATCCTTGAATCCACAAGTACGAATGCACCAAATGAATGTAGAATGTAGAATGGAGAATGTAGGATGTCTTATATCAATTTATTTGTAGATATTCAACACCAATCTTGAATGGGTTCTTGAATTGGAAGAGGCTTGGAGGAATGTGGATGGAGAAATCTTCAACAAGAGGGCTCCATGGAGCTTGAATCCTTCAATGGCCACCAATGGATCTCCTTGATGAAAATGGATGCTTGAGAAATGCTTGAGAATAGATGAATGCTTCAATGGCTACTTGGTTTGCTTCAAATCTTTCTTCTTCACCTTTGGATCTCACTCTTCAAGTCTTGGAATTTTTAGGATTCTTGATTATGCTTTTGCTTCTTGATGCTTAGAGAGTCTTTGTGCTTAGAGAAAATGAGAGAGAAAAGCGTCCTTTTATATGAAATTAGGGCACAATCTTCTAGAGAGGCCAACATAGGAGAATTAAATTCTAATTGGACCAATGCCCATAGAAGAGGACCTATGTTAAATATAATTGAGGATTTATTGTCCTGAAGTCCGAAACAGCCGACCCGGAAGCGGGAATTAACTTTTTCCAAAGACTGACATCCAGAAACCCTAAGATTCTGGAATTTGGGCCCCAGACCTAAAAAAGATTGATTGTGACCTAGGTCAAGGTCAAGGTTGACCTTGACCTAGATCAAGGTCGAGGTCAACCTTGACCCAAAAAGGTCGACCTAGACCCCAAGGCCAAAGTCCTAGTTTCTCAATCTAGGTTGCTAGAAATAGGCTAGAAAGAGTGGAAATGGGGCAGAACAGGGGGATAAAGCCATATCAAAGTTAGGAACCCATTCAAGGCACTTGACATGACCCCAAAACACTTACTCAGAAGGCTAAACCAGTCTACCATGGAAGTGATTCCATTTTCCAACTATACATTTAGCCCCCACTTTAGCAAGAGTATGGTCTCAATACAAACTCTTGGTAAAGGAGATCATAAAGAATAGATAATCTTATTGGAATCAGAAGGGGACAAAGAAATCCTAAATCCCCCAAGGGAATTAAGTCTTCATCAACCCTAAGATCAAAATAAGAGAGACGTCACCAATTAAAGAGAAGGAGAGAGAGGGTATGGTCACCTCGCCCAATGATAACTTATGTCCCATTGTGAACCATACAAGAAAAAAAAGTGTAAATGGAAATATGGAGTTGAACCTCCTAGTGAATGTGGCTAGTCACTAGTCAACCCATCAAGGAGATCCATTCTTAAGGATACCTTTTGACCTTAAGGGATCAAAACATTGTATATTGAAACTGGAGGGATCAAGAGATCCGTGTAAATTTAAACTAGAGGAATCAAGAGATCCTAAAAAGTAAAATGTCTGTGCTTTAAGGATTAGCCTTTAATCCATAAAGGGAAAAAATTTTAAGTATTGAAAATGTTTTGAATGTGTGTGTGTGAAAAAAGTGAGTAGAGTGTATGCCCCCGCGTTAAAGTCGTTGCTAACACTTTAACAGGAGCAATGGCTTAAACAAAACATAAACAACTCTACAGATTACATTTCCACTACGAGATGCCCCCAAACAAAGAAAACTCATGGGAAATACCACATAAACATACAAAGAACACATAAGGGATCTACCTATTGTGGGGTCAGTATGATCATAAGATAACATGTACATATAAATATGATATTATTGCAAATGAATTGACACCGTTCCCAAAGAAAGTAGAACCACAAAGGATGAGCCAATCAGTCATATCACCTACTCTCCCCATATCGGTTTATATCATGTATGGAAGGTGGGTAACTCAAAAGAGGGACTATATCCAATACAGTAGGAATAATAGCCAGTTCCAAACAAGGATCCTCTTGAGAATCGTGTTGCTCAATACTAGGTGTAATTGTCAATTGAGTTGAAAGCATACAAGGTAAGTCAGTGTCAAGGTCAATGGTCTCATATTCAGCACTAATATCAATAGGATCATCTAAAGTATCCTCCTCATCAAGATTAATTGAAATTGGATCTAAGATGTGAATAGGATCATCACACTCATTCATCTTAACATCTTTTTGAATATTGACTTCTTTCAACACATCAGGCATAGGTTGATCAAAAGAAGATAAAGAGTTTTGAAGAAGAGAAGCACAGGCCCTAGAATTAGCTCTATGCTTCTTATGACGTTCATTAGCATTTTTAGTACGTTTTGATTTGTTTGACATATGTGGAGAACTAGGAGGAATAAACACTGATACCTTCACAGGTTTTGTAGGAGGATTGATAGGATTCACAGTAGGCTGAGTAGAAATACTGGGAGGTTGAATAATAGAATTAGCAGTAATGGATAAAGGGGGTATAGAAGGAGTTGGAAAAAGACCACGGTTGAGATCTATTTGAGGCATGCTTAACTCAACAATCTTGTGATGTTTATAGGCTTGATATGAGCGAAAAAGTTTGTCAGGGCGAGGAGGACATGAGTTAGGTAATGAAGGCCAAAATAAGTCAAGAGTAGCACAATATCTAGGCCTGGAAGGTTGGTATAGACTATGTTTAATCATTTTTACTTCCCCATTGTGAATGAACTTAAGACATTTATGAATAGGAGAAGCAATAGCATGCATAGCAGTTATCCAAGGCAAACCAAATTTGACTTGAAATTGATCTGAACTAGGAACAATGATGAAGGTAGTATCTATAGCCTTGCCACAGAGTTCAACAGGCAAGTTAATAGAACCAAGTATAGGATAGAGGAAACCATTACAAGTTTAGATCCATGCATTCGATGGATCATAAAAATCACGTTATAGGCCTTTCATAAAAACCATTTCCTCAGTAATAACATTGATTAAAGATGTGGGATCAACAAGACAACCATGCGTAGGTATCTTAGAGATCCTAGCATAAATATAAAGGGGACCATCGAGAGCCTTAATAGTCTCAGATTCATTAAAGGTAATTGAAAGTTCCCGAGGTCGCTTGTCCTTAGTTTGTTTTTGAGGTTTAGGTAGAAATGGAAGTTGAGGTGGAGGTGAAGGATCTTGAACAATAGGTTGAGATACAACAATTCTCTCTGCATGATTAACAATGTGATTAATATCATCCATCTTTGAATCGTAAACGATATCCATAGAAGATGGTTGAGCGATAGTATTAATATCATGTGTAGGTAGAGGATTCGTGTAGATTTAAAGGTTTTGATTAGGAGGAGAGATAGTTTTGTTTCCATTACTATCAATATTATCAAGAGATAAAGCATTGGAATCGATTAAGTCTTGAACTTTATGCTTTAGAGAATAACATTTTTCAGTATCATGGCCATTTTGGCGATGGTATTGGAAAAAAGCTTTTGAATCAAAGGATTTTGAAGCTATAGTAGTAGGAAGGAGAGGTCGAATAGGAGGTAAGGTAATCATATTAGCACTTAACAACCTACTCATAATAGAATGTACTCATAATAGAATGTAAAGATTCAGAGAGAGGAGTAAACGTATGATTCATTTGGAAAGCAGTGGATGCAAAAGTGACATTATGAGATGCAACAACAACTTGATCAGCAACTACATTCATCTGTTTATTAATCTTGATGTAGTTGTTAGGTTTCTAAAATTTATTAGGATTAGGAGCATTGTCACTCTTATCAACTGGAACAGGATCCATTGGAGTGTTACTCTCAAATTGACTCACTTGTAATTGATAATGATGAAGTGCTGCACAAAGTTGTTGAAAAGAGGTAAATTCAGTAAGCAAAATCTTATCTCTAATATCCTTTTGTAAATTTGAAATGAACATGTGTTGAATATCAATATCAGGAACATGGTAAGAAATCTGAGTATGCAAATGCTTAAATCTACCTATGAAATTAGTTAATTTTTCCTTAATGTTTTGTTTACAATGCATTAAATCAGTTAAGGAAACTTGTGGACCAATGTTATTTTGAAATTTTTGAATGAAGGTATTAGCAAGTTTAGGAAAAGAATCAATAGAATAAGGAGGTAAAGAACAATATCATTGCAAAGCCTTATCATGAAAGGTTCTAGCAAATAGTTTAGCCAAAATCCTATGGTCGCGAGCATAATCACTACAAAGGATTTGAAATGTTTTAACATGAGTAACAGGATCACCTTTACCATTATAATTCTCTAGACGAGGCATATCAGCTTGTTGAGGAACAGTGGCATGAATAATGTCTAAAGATAAGGGACTACCCATGTCACATGTAGGAGTGCTAAACTTGGATTGATTTAAGGATGCAAGTTGTTGTTGTAAAGATGACATAGTATGATCCAAACTAATAATTGTGGAATCATTAGAAGACACAGGTGGCATATGAATGTTAGGAACACTAGGAAATGTGTAGGAAGCAACATGAATATAAGATACAACCAGTGGAACATTTGGAACCACGGTTGGAAGGGGATTAGTATAAGTAAAAGGTACACTATGATATGAAGATTGTGAGGTAGGTAAAGATATCGATGGAACACTCACAGGAATAGATGAAATTGGGAGAGATGTAGTCATCAAAGGAGGAGTATAAGTAGGAATTCTAGGTAAAGGAACAGAATAAGGTTCTTGACTAGTGATAGGAGGTGTATATCCTAGATCTTGAGCCTCTTGAGCTAAAGGTTTAACATTTGAATGCACAAGATGAGTGATACCACACAAGAAATTAACAACTTGATCACTATCACTAAGGACTTTCTTAAGAGTCTCTATAGCTTGAATAGAATCTTGATTATGGTTTTCTTGGATAAGCCAATTTCCCATTTTATCAAGTTCAATTGAAAGTTTTTGTACTTGTTCAGGAGGAACTCTTAAAGCATCCTCCTCATCATGAGATGAGTGAGAAGAGTTATGCTCCATAGAAGGATTGGAATCATGAGTATTCAAGTTGTCATCTGGGATACTATGGAAAGGAGAGGAAGATTTGGGATCAAAGGAACCCATGAGTCTACGGCTTCTTCTAACCAAGATACTATAAGTAGGACTAGAAGTGGTAAAGCTCATACACCAATGTAATGTAAATGAACTAATTTAGAAAGCAAAGAGTTGATTTTAATTTTTGAAAGGAAATGAAAGAACATAAAAGAAAACTAATCTAATATGCATGCAAGATCTAACATAAAAGATGTAAATCTAACACCAAAAAGAAAGAGTTGTCTATCGCGGGTTCACCAAAATGTAAAGGATAAAATGATGGTGCTTTTAGTATGGTGTGTTCATTTAACATAAAATCCCTTACATTTAAATATGTTGTGGGGGTAAATAAGATGCTCTCCTTCTATCATTGGATATGTAAATGAAAGATCCAAGTTGATTAACCCAAAAGGAAGGATCAATGCATAAATGAATCAATCATTTGGAAACAAGAATAAGAAAAGGAAGATCTTAATTACCCGGGTTTGATTGATTAA
>MU225974.1:753965-773063 GCA_018584345.1 Thuja plicata | reverse complement strand
GATATGTAAATGAAAGATCCAAGTTGATTAACCCAAAAGGAAGGATCAATGCATAAATGAATCAATCATTTGGAAACAAGAATAAGAAAAGGAAGATCTTAATTACCCGGGTTTGATTGATTAATTTTAAATGTATTTTAGATTTAGATAAATTGAAAACCTTAATTGAATTGAATAGGAGAAATGCACTAACCTTGAAATATTGCAGATCAAAGAATAATGTTTTTTGAAGCATGTGTTGAGTTTCTAGAAAATCTAAGAGTAGGTCTGGAATAGAAACGTAGAGACGGACAAAACCCAGAAATCTTTTTCTATTTTGAGATAGTTACGATTTGCACCCTCAAGTCAATGTCACCATTTGCTAGAATTTCTGATTGCACCCTAGGTCACAATCGACCTAAAAAGTCTCAGACTGAAATTCTATTTTTGGATCCTGGAAGTTTGCCAAAAAGGGTATCCAAATCTCTATCATGATCTACTATTATGAACCTGTACCTACAAGAAAAAGGGGTTTGTTTGTTGGGGGAGGGGTTTGCCTTGGTAAAACCCCAGTTTTGGAATTAACCTCAAATATATAATTGAAATTTCTGGAATAAACAAAGTAAATGAAATAATTCACCTTGTTCATGTAAAATTCCTTGTGGAGGATTTGAATCCTTGAATCCACAAGTATGAATGCACCAAATGAATGTAGAATGGAGAACGTAGGATGTCTTCAATCAATTGATTTGTAGATATTCAACACCAATCTTAAATGGGTTCTTGAATTGGAAGAGGCTTGGAGGAATGTGGATGGAGAAATCTTCAACAAGAGGGCTCCATGGAGCTTGAATCCTTCAATGGCCACCAATGGATCTCCTTGATGAAAATGGATGCATGAGAAGTTCTTTAGAATGGATGAATGCTTCAATGGCTACTTGGCTTGCTTCAAATCTTTCTTCTTCACCTTTGGATCTCACTCTTCAAGTCTTGGAAGTTTTAGGATTCTTGATTATGCTTTTGCTTCTTGATGCTTAGAGAGTCTTTGTGCTTAGAGAAAATGAGAGAGAAAAGATTCCTTTTATATGAAATTAGGGCACAATCTTCTAGAGAGGCCGACATAGGAGAATTAAATTCTAATTGGACCCATGCCCCTAGAAGAGGACCTATGTTAAATATAATTGAGGATTTGTTGTCCCGAAGTCTGAAATAGCCGACCCAGAAGCGGGCATTAACTTTTTCCAAAGACCGACATCCAGAAACCCTAAGATTATAGAATTTGGGCCCCGAATCTAAAAAAGGTCAATTGTGACCTAGGTCAAGGTCGAGGTTGACCTTGACCCAAAAAGGTTGACCTAGACCCCAAGGCCAAAGTCCTAGTTTCTCAATCTGGGTTGCTAGAAATAGGCTAGAAAGAGTGGAAATGGGGCAAAATAGGGGGATAAAGCCAGATCAAAGTCAAGAACCCATTCGAGGCACTTGACATGACCCTAAACCACTTACCTAGAAGGCTAAACCAGTATACCATGGAAGTGCTTCCATTTTCTGACTATACAAGGGCAAGCAAGAGAAAGACCAATGTCATTGCTAATTGCCAACATTGGATCACCTGAAGACCCCATGAGAGGACTTTGAGAACATCAATTTGATATTGAAACCTTGTTGGAAAGAGAAGTAAGGGAAAATAAAGGGGATCACATGGGAGCAAATGGAGAAAAGGAGAACACCAACAGGTTTTGGTTCTTCAATAAAATAAATAAAAATCATTATTAATCCATTGCATTTAATATTATAATTTACTAGTTCATATTATATTTCTATTTTATAATTCATAATTTATTAACAAATTTGGGTTTTGCTTCAATTAAGTAAAGATCAATATTGAAGGTTTAATCACAATTTTAAAATTGTGCTATTCAAAAGGAATATCATTCGACGTATTTTACATATACTTTCTTAGGCTCAGGGTTCAATTAGGGTTATAGAAGAAATATTTGAATTAGGGTTAGGGTTAGAGGTTAAATTATCATTAGGATTTGGATTAAAGTACAATTAAGGTTTAATAATATTAGGGTTAATCTTAGATTGGGGTTACAGTTAAAACTAGAATTATTGTTAGGTTAGAATTAAATTGTATGAAAATATCTGAGTTGGTTAGAGTTTAGTTAAGGTAATAATTAAAATTAGGGTTTCCATTAGAATTACTATTAAAATGTGTCGCTAGGGTTCAATTAGTAGTAGAGTTTTAGTTAAGGGTTTAGTTAGGGTTATAGCTAAAATTATGATTCCAATTACAATTAGGGTAAGGGTTTAATAAAGGTTAGGGTTAAAGATACATGATTAAACTCATTGTATTTTCAAAAAAATTGAGCTATGCTCTGCGAACTTGCATGCGAATTTCCAGAGAAACTCTGTGAGAGGCTATGGGGGCTAGGCTCACCCTCCACAAAATCAACTAGAATTTGGATGTAAATTGATTAAATGCAAGAAAACAAGGAAGATAGAGAGGACCTAGAAACCAAGTTGAATTGATTGAAGGTTTGAGAAATTAATGTTAGGGTTTCTAGATTGTGGGATATCCCAATTTCTTCCAAGACCCCCAATTTTGCATTTGGTGCAAATCAAATCACATTGGGTAAGAGGAATCCTCTTCCTTCGACCTCTAATGGTAATTTTTTATCGAATTCAAAAGATCAACCTTACCCCTTTATCATTAATAGATTTCAACCACTACAGATGAATGTGGAGGGTTTCTTAAAACTGACCCTTATTGAAATGCCTCAAGATAACACCTTCCATTAGAAAAACCATACCTCAAGGAATGTTCATTCGACTCCTCACCGAATACAGCCATCCAATAATCCTCAACATGGAATAATGGCTTCATCAAAAGCATATAATAATCAAGGATATCCCCGAAGGAGTCATATCCATACTGTAATTCATATTGATAGGAACCCTAAGCTTCCTCCAAGGTCACAAAAAATTCCCAATGCAAATTCCTAAACCTACGGGAAGGGAGGAAAGGGCAATGATTAAAATCAACAATGAATTTACTGATGGCTCATGAGATTATTGCAAAACCCATAGCTTAATTGCTTGATGGTGTGGATACGGGTCGCTTGTGGAGGAAATTGTAGAATGGTTTCAAGACTCCTACAAGGGCCAGGTACGTATTACTATCTTTTTTGATGGTTTTTTCTTCATTGATTGTAAAAGAACAAATCTAAAAATTGAGTTTTTAACTGGAAAAAATCTATGCTACAGAGGTCATAATTTAAAATGTATTGATTGGTATCCTAATTTTGATCCTAGTAATATTGAATCATTTAAAGCTACTAGATGGATTAGATTGCCTAATCTCCCAGTCAAGTTGATTCATAGTGAAATTTTGAAGGAATAAACAATCATTTGGGAGATTTTGCAGTATTACATAAGAATTTTTTTGTCTTATTGTGATATAACTCTCTTGGTAAATATGGATATTAATAGGAAAACCCTCAAACCATTTGATTTAAGGACTAAAAATGCCACATATAATATCAGGCTGGAACATTCTATCATGGCCCTGTCCATAATAGGATAATCAACAAATTCACAAAAGCTCGTTATTAGAAAACAACACTCCCACAAACATCAAAGGTTAACATTAGATTTAATGAGAACACATGAGCATTTATTATTGAAGATCAAAGAATTGTTCCCCCTCCTCACACCTACATCAAAATGACATTATGGACAACTTTAGACAAGGGAAATCCCTGAGTATGGCATCATCTCTACCTATTATTAGTTCAAGATCTAACAAGATCCTTAAAGGAAATAATAACAACCAAAGTAATGTTCCCCATCAACATAATGGTGCAACAAGAACCACTCAAAAAGATTTGGAAATAGATTTATTATCAGTAGATAAAATTTATGAATGAAGATCAAGGGTCAAATCTATGTATACATCAAAGGTTGAGCTAGGGATGGAATAAGGAGGGGAGCTTATAGTAGAAGATATTCAAAATTCTAACCCTACAGGGGTTGAAAGGGCAGTAGAGATATAAAAATTGAGGTTTCTTAAGGGTAATGCAATGAATCATGGAAATGAGAGCTTACCTAATACTGATGGGTCAGTAGAAATCTAAAAAAGGACAAGGACCATTCCAACAAATCACAAGAAAGAACCAAAAACGGATAATAATAGGAATATAGAAGAATGGTGCAATGAGATCCTGGAAGAAATCATTGAAAGGATGGTAGAAGACATGATAGATAAGGAATAAATTATTAGAGGACAGGAATGACTTATTACCAAAATATTAGAGTGAAGAAGAGTATAGGAAACAAGCGGAGCTAGAAGAAAACATAGTCAATTTGGGAAACAGATGTTATATTGTGGTGACTGATCAGGAAAGTATTATCCAGGAAAATATTTTACACTTTCTGAAATGCATGGGGTTTAATTTCGGGGCTGACATGTTCTAACCCTAAAGTGACATAAAGATTGTATAAATTGGCTTAGGGTTAGGGTTTCATATGATGTATGTTTTTAGTTTGTTCTTACAACAGAATTGAGTTGTAAGGGGATAATCGCGTGTTGCGATCAGATTGTAATCACTGGATAATAATAATATTGGACTAAATGTTGGTGGACCTAGCCTAGAGATTGGGTGAACCATGTTAAATCTTTGTGTCTTGTGCTCTCTCCTGTTTTGGTTTATTATTCTCTGATATTGGTTATATTTCTACATGTAATTGTTATTTATGTCTTGTTAATCCTAACAAGTGGTATCAGAGCGAGGTTGTTTTCAGTTATCCTCTACAAGAAGATCTCATGATTTAGTGGGAGTCTCATGGTTGTGTGGGAGTAATGGTAGATGAAGGTAAGTTGAAGGTTGAGAAGTCTAATGGGCGGAACTTTTAGTTATGGAAAATGCAGATGGAGGACTATCTCTATTAGAAGGATTTGTGGTTACCATTGGAAGGAGTGAGCAAGAAAGAGGTAGCTGTGTCTCAGGAGGATTGTGATATTCTGGATATAAAGGCATTGGGTAGAATTCCCTTATGCCTGGCACAATTGGTGGCATTTAATATTACCAAAGCAAAGACAACTAAAGAGTTGATGGAAACCCTAGCAAAGTTATATGAAAAGCCTTCCGCTTTGAATAAGGTATTTCTTATGAAGTATTTATTTAATATAAAGATGGTAGAATGTAGGTCAGTGGATGATCACTTAAATGAGTTTAATACAGTTACTAGTCAATTATCTTCTGTGAATATAAATTTTGATGAAGAAATTAGGGCTCTTTTAATTGTGTTCTTTGCAATAGAGATGGAGTGGCTTGATAATGGTTGTTAGTAACTCTATTTCTAATTCAAACACCCTAAAATTTGATGATGTTGTTGGTGTTATTCTGAGTAAGGGAATTCATAGAAAAAGCTCAGGCGGATCTACATAAGCTAGTGTTCTAAATGTAGAAAGCAAAGGCAAAACAAGAGATAGAGGAAACAACTCTAGAAATCGTGGGAAATCTTGAGGAAAGTCAAAGGGAAAGAGGTCTCAATCAAGAGGACCTAACGACTACTGGTACTGTGGAAACCAGGTGATAAGAAGAAATATTATTGGTCTTGGAAGAATAAAGAAGGAGACAAACAAGAAGGAAATAAGGAGGCAAATGTGGTAAGTAATAAATCTGAAGATGATGTTTGATTCTTTCCCTTGCGAATGTTGATGATTCATGGGTTCTAGATTCAGGGTCTTCTTTTCATGCTACACCCCATAGGATTTATTTTATTGATTATGTCCAAGTTGATTTTGGGCAAGTTTATTTGGGAGATAATGAACCCTGTCAAATTGTTGGGAAGGGAAGAACTAAGATTAAGTTGCATAGTGGGAATCGTTGGCTACTACAAGAGGTAAGACATGTTCCAAGCCTGAGTAGAAATTTAATTTTAGCATGGCAACTAGGTGATGAGGGATGCACAATTACTTTTAATGATAAAATTGGAAGGTTTAAAAAGGTTCCTTAGTAGTAGAAAAAGGTGTGAAATTGGGCACCTTATATCTTTGTACATGTAATGTTGTTCCTTCTACTTTAATTGTTACAGAGAAAAGTGAATGTTTAGGAATAGTTGCTGCAGTTGAGCAGGTAGAAAATGAAACAGTTGCCATGGACAATGAAACAACACTATGGCACAATAGAATTGTGCACATGAGTGAGAAAGGTATGAAATTACTTCATTCAAAAAAAAATTTACCAGATCTAAAATGTGTAAGTCTGGATTTTTGTGAAAGTTGTGTGTATGGGAAACAAAAGAGAGTTAGTTTCTTGAAGGGTGGGAAGGAAAAGAAAGATGATAAATTAGAGCTTGTGCATAAATATGTATGGGGGCAAACTCATGTATCTTCCCTTGGTGGCTCTTTGTATCATGTTACTTTCATTGATGATGCAACTAGGAAAGTCTGAATTTATTTGCTTAGGCAGAAATTTGATGTATTTGAAACTTTTAAAAAATGGAAAAGCTTGGTTGAGAGTGAGACTGGTAAAAGATTAAAATGTCTCAGATTTGATAATGGTGGTGAGTATTACAAAAAATAATTTGAATATTATTTTTCCTTTAATGGTATTCGTAGGCAAAAAATGGTTCCAAGGACTCCACAAGAAAATGGAGTGGCTGAACACATGAATAGGACAATAATGGAGCATGCAAGGACTATGAGATTGCATGTTAGGATTTTATTAAACATGTGGGAAGAGGTTGTAAATATAGGTGTTTATTTAATTAACAGAGGTCCCTCTACTCCTTAAGGTTTTGGTATTCCAGAGGAAGAATGGACTGGTAAGAAGGTAAGTTATTCTTTTCTCAGAACCTTCGATTGTGAAGCATTTGCACATATAGATTTTGAAAATAGAACCTGTATAGTCAAAAAATGGAAGCACTTCCATTATAGAATAGTTTAGCCTTCTGAGTAAGTGGTTTTGGGTCATGTCAAGCACCTTGAATGGGTCTTTGACTTGGATCTGGATTTTTTCCCTGTTCTGTCCCATTTTCCACTTTTTCCAGCCTGTTTTTGGTACCCTGATTTGCAGGTTTGAAGTTCTTGACTTCAGGGTCAAGGTTGACCTTGACCCTAACCTAGATCAAGGTTGACCTTGCCCTTGATCTAGGTCATAATTGAACTTTTTCTGGCCTAGGGTTCATATTTCATGATTCTGGGGTTTCTGGATGTCGTGCTTCGAAAAGATTTAATTCTCACTTTTGGGTCGGCTGTTTTGGGTTCCAAAATGATGACTCTTAAATTATATTTAATATAGGTCCTCTTCTAGGGGTATAGGTCTAATGATAATTTAATTCTTCTATGTAGGCCTATCTAGAATATTGTGCCCTAGATTGGTATATAAGGAAGCCTTCTCCTCTCATTTTCTCTAACCATCATCAAGCACAATCACAAGCACTCAAGACTTGAAAGAAAGACAATCTAAGGAGAAAGATTTGAAGAAATCCAAGTAGCCATTGAAGAATACATACATTCTCAAGCATCCAATTCATCAAGGAGATCCATTGGTTGCCATTAAAGGGTTCAAGCTCCATGGAGCCCTCTTGTTGAAGATTTCTTCATCCACATTCCTCCAAGCCTCTTCCTCTTCCAAGATCCATTCAAGATTGGTGTTGAATATCCAAAAGCAATTAATTTGAGACATACTACATACTACATCCTACATCCTACATCCTACATCCTACATCCATTTGGTGCATACATACTTGTGGATCCAAGGATTTGAATCCACCACAAGGGCTTCTATACAAGCAAGGTGAATTTGTTTATTTAATTTGTTTACTTATGCAATTTAAATTTGATTATAAGGTAAATTCCAAAACTGGGGTTTGACCAAGGCAAACCCCTCCCCCCAACAAACAAACCATTTTTCTTGCAAGTACAGGTTTAGGATAGTGAATTAAAGTGCAGATCTAGATACCCTTTTTGGCAAACTTTTAGGAATTGAAAATAGATTTCATGTCAGAGACTTTTTAGGTTGATTATGCCCTAGGTCAAAATTGGAAATTATGGGTCAATGGTGACATTAAGTTGAGGGTACAAATCAGAACTATGCTAGAACGAAATTTTTTTTTTGGGTTTTGTTCGTTTCTGCGTTTCTATTCTAGATCCGGTCTCAGATTTTCCAGAAACTCAACACAGGCTTCGAAAATGGTATTTTCAGATTTTCTATGATGTGAGGTAGGTATTTTACTCCACTATTCTTTGCAAACATTTCCAGATTTACACCCCTTATCAATTACAATAAAATGTATATGGAAAATATGTGCATAGGGACACTTTTATGACCAAATCTCCATTGTTCTAAACCCGACCTCATATTTTCTCCTTTACATTATGGTGAACCCGCGATAGACAACTCTTTCTTTTTAGTGTTCAATTTACATTTCATGATTAGATCTTACATGCATTTCTTTTTATGCTCTTGCATTTATATTTCAAAATTTCAAACAAATTACAAAATTTCTTTAAAAATACAAAAACATTTACATTTTTCATGCTTGTAATGTTACTTTGTCTTCAACATGTATGATTTTTGTTTTGAATACTTTGATGAGGATTTTATTGCAAAAAAGGATAGATCCCCTAATGAGGTACATGGAAGTGAGGATGAAAATGGTTCGAATAAGATATCCATTGATCCTATTCCTATTTTATCCTCCTCTACAACCTCTTCAATTGACCTTTACCATAGAGATGAGTTAAGGATTGATGTTAATTATGTTAAAATGAATTTAGAATAACTGAGAGGGGGGTGAATTAGTTATCCTCAGGTCTAGATGTGCCCATTAAAACTTTATACCAATTTGAACAACTCAGATCTGCTCAGTAGATAACATAAAACAACAACATACATATGCAGTTTATTGTTCAAATGTAATCAACATGTAGAAACTTAACAGTAAAACTCAACATAAATATTCACACAAGTTGACACCAGAATTTTAACGTGGAACCCCAATATGGGAAAAACCACCAATAACATGTTATCAAATTTTCACTCTTCTGAAGTGAGCTCTGTTAGGAGCCAACCCTGTTAAAGGTTACATAACACACTGCTAAATGTGACCTAGTTAAAGGATTTAATCACCCTCTCAGGAGTGGCCTTGTTAGAGGACTTAGAACATTCCACCTAAATCTCACCTTGCTAAAGGATTTATACAATGACTGTTAGGTCAACCTAGTTAAAGGATTTTGACTGATACAATGGTTAGAAAGTAATCATCAGGTGTGATATGATACATACAACTTACTTTGCAAATCCAGATCCAATTTAGCTCTAATGCTAATTCACTGAGTGGTCTCCATTCTCATTTCAATCTTCAGATCTGCTTGGAAATCCTTCAAGCAATCACTCTTGCAGCTCTCTGCTTCTTTGTTTAGCCTTCTCTGCTTAGATCATGCCAATCAGTCAATTAAATATGCAATCCTCTTGCATACTCTACATACTTCATGAATAACCTTCTAAGGTTATCTTATACCTCTTTCATCTTAGGTCAAGTACATATTTTGTTGCTTAATCAAGATCGTAGATCTTATGTTAGGTCAGATCCAATGAATCTTTCCATCTTTACATTTAATTTCCTTCTCCAATGCAATCACTAATTAAATCTTTGATCCATGCATTAATTATGGTTACCCATGCATTTACATAGTGTGGATCAATCGTGCTTATCCTCAATTAACTTTACATATCCCAATAAAATCAATTATGTCGACCAGAGATCTCAAATCTCAACAATTACCAAAATACTACTGCTAGACCAACACTGTGTTTTTCCGCTCGGTCATCACTAGTTTCCTTAGCAATTTACTGGCGCTCGGTCATCACTGACTTTGCTCGGCACAAACTATTCACGGTAAACTATCATTGAAAGATGAACAATACATTACTTTTCCAATGTGCCAACTGATTAAGTACCCTTGTGATTTCTCATAACTCAACCATTCCATTTGGTCTTCTTGTTAAATCTCCTTCATCAATCAATAGATATAGTACTCAAATAGATAGCAATAGTCTCACCAATTAAGGTTTGACATAAAAGACAAAAAAACAATTGTTTCTATTGTAGCTTTCCAACAATATTTCCAATAATCTCCCTCTTTGGCATTAATGGCAACACTAAACAATAAAACAATAATTTTCAACCATAGTTACCATACAATCCAAAAAGTTTGCTTGTGTTCCTTGATATGAACAAATTTTTATTAATGTATTTAGCTTCATTCTGATTCTCATCTTGTAAAACATTTCTCCCTCTATGTCTATAATCACACTGAAATCTTTTTGTGTCTGTTCATCTGTAGACTCCCTCTTTCATTAATCTTTTTTTCTTAGTATAGTAAACTCTCCCTCTTTATCTTATTTTCTGTAATCTCTCCCTCTTTGACAACAATGCCAAAGACGTTGACATCTTCATCATGTAGATTCTTTTATTCTAAACTCTATATCATGTTGTTCCTATCATCTTGCCTATGATTGATCCTCTTTTCTATCTTTTTCTATCTTTCACATCTTTAGGCCGCATCCTAAAGTGCGACTGCTTGTGCATCAATGTGTCAAATATTCTGAATATAACATTTGATGCAATAGTGTCATTCAAAACTAATTAGCCTTAGTTAGGTGAATCACCCCTAATTTACCTTGTAGGTACTCATGAGAATCTTTGGGTAGTGCCTTTGTAAATATGTTTGCTAACTGTTCTTTATTATTCACATATTCCAGTATCACTTCCTTCTTCTGAACTAGCTCCCTCAAGTAATGATACTTGATATCTATATTCTTTGTCTTAGAGTGCATTACAGGGTTCTTAGAAATATTAATGGCACTCATGTTATCACCATATATGACAACTGGTTCTGTGATCTCTTCTTTCATACCTTTCAGTAGTATCCTCAACCACACAATATTAGAATAATTAACTACTGCTGCTACATACTCGACTTTAGCTATAGATTGTGAGGTGCAATTCTATTTCTTGCTTGTCCATGAAACTAATCTTTTTCCTGTAATAAATGCTCCTCCTGTGGTGCTTTTTCTGTCATCCACATTTCCGGCCCAATCAGAATCAGTATAAACTTTGAGCTCAAACTTATCATTCCTTTTGTAATACAAACCATATTCATATGTTCCTTTCAAATATCTCAGAATCCTTTTTACTACCATCATATGAGTTTCCTTGGGATTGGCCAAAAATTTGCAACAATACCAACAGCCAGTGCAATATCAGGTCTACTGTGTACAACATATTGTAGCTTTCCAATCATTGATCTATAAAGGGTTTGATTCACTTCTTTTGTATCATCGTTCTTTGTCAACTTCTGTCCAGTAGTCATGGGTGTACTCACTGGTTTTGAATCTTCCATTCCAAAAAATTTTAGTATCTCCTTGATATATTTTGATTGAGTAATATAGATACCATTCTTCATCTGATATATTTGTAAGCCAACAAATTTTTTTATCTCACCAAACATAGACATCTCAAATTTAGTTTTCATCTCCTTTGCAAATGCTTGGCATAACACATCTTGTCCACAAAAGATAATGTCATCAACAAAAATTTCAGCCAATAAAGTACCTTTACTGTACTCTGTCTTCAAATACAGGTTGTTGTTGTCATTGGTTCTTACAAATCCAATCTGCACTAGATAATTGTGCAATCTCTCATACCATGCTCTTGGTGCTTGCTTCAATCCATATAGTGCTTTGTGTAATCTGCAAACCATATTCCTCTTGCTTGGCTCTACAAATCCATCAGCTTGTTCAATATATACTTCTTCTAATATTCCATTTAGAAATTCTGACTTTACATCCATTTGATACTTTAAAACCTCTGTAGGCTGCATATGTAAGTAAGGTTCTTACTCCTTCCAACCTTGCAACTGGGGTGAATGTTTCTCCATAATCAATTCCTTCCTCTTGTGCATAACCCTTGCATACCAGTCTAGCTTTGTTTCTTGTTACCTCTCCATGTTCCTTAAGCTTATTTCTGAATACCCACTTTGTACCAATTAATTTTTTATCACTCAACCTAGGTACAAGTGTCCAAGTCTTATTCTTCTCAATCTGTTCAATTTCTTTATTCATGGCTTGTATCCAATCTTCATTGTCTAAAGCATCTTTTACTGTTTTAGGCTCAAAATCACATAATAAGCATGTATCTTCTCTTAACTTACTTCTTGTCATAACTGCAGAATCCTTCGATCTTATGATTTGATCAGGTTTATGGTGCCTCCTTACATATTTTTCTAGAGTAGGTTCTTTTTCTGCTTCAGGTTGATCATTCATGTCCAATTCAGGTTGATTCTGTGACTCGGCATCTCCATCAGATAGCTCAGCAATTACCTCCTATTGCTCGACAACCTCATTCTATGACTCAGCAGGTGCTAGCTGTTGCTCGACAACTTCATTCTCTGTTTCTGGTAATGTATTAGAATCTTCCTCATCCATATAGACAAATGATTTGTAACTCTTAGGTTCCCCTGTGCTTCCAGCTTCATTTCTTTCTGCATACTCATCAATTCTAACATTTGCACTTTTCACAATTTTGTTAGTATTAGAATTCAAACACTTATATGCCTTAATCTTCGTTGAATAACCAATAAATATGCCTTCCTCACCTTTAGAATCAAGTTTCCCATTTCTTTTATCCTTCAGTATGAAACATTTGCTTCCAAAAACTTTGAAATATTTTACATTAGGTGCATATCCATACCATAGCTCATAAGGTGTAGCATTTGTACCTTTCTTGACTTGTACTCTATTTAGGGTATAGACTGTTATACTTACGGCTTCTCTCCAATATTTTTGTGTAACATTTCTCTCCATCATTAGTGTTCTGGCACAATCTATGATAGATCTATTTCTTCTCTCAGTAATACCATTCTGTGGTGGTGTCCTAGGTGCAGACATTTGTCTTTTTATCCCTCGGTCATTGCAGAACCTATTAAACTCATTAGAAATAAACTCACCTCCTCTGTCAGATTTTAGAAATTTTAGATTTTTACCTGTCTCCTTTTCAAATTTTGCCAAGTACCATTTAAATAACTGGAATGCATCAGATTTTTCTTTAAGAAACATAACAGTCATCATTATTGAGTAATCATCAACAAATAGAATAAAATATTTGTCTCCACAGTAACTTTTCTCACCAATGGGTCCACAAAGGTCAGTATGAACTAATTCCAGTATTTCCTCAGAAGTATGAGTTTTTCTCTTGAAACTAGACTTAGTCATCATTCCCAACTGACATTGCTTACACATTGCATTTTCAGGTTTCTTTAACTTAGGCAGCCCTCTAACCTTTTTCAATTTGCTTATGCTTACCAAGTTATCGAAGTTTACATGACACAACCTTTTATGCCATAACCAAACATCATTGTATTATGCAAACAAGCATGTCTCATTAGCTAAATCTAGATAGAACAAGTTACCTTTAGTCTGATCACCACCTCCAACTAGTTCTCCATTGGCGTCATAGATCTTTGCTTTCCTGTGATGGAACTCAACTCTATAACCAAAAGTATTCAACTGTGCAACACTCAATAAATTATATTTAAGATCATCAACCCAATATACATTGTCACATCTGATCTTGTCAGTCAAGTTAATTGATCCTTTCCCTTTAACAAGACATAGTGCATCATTACCAAATTTAACATAACCACCATTACACTGATCTAGTGTCTCAAATTTATCTTTATCACCAGTCATGTGATGTGAACAACCACTGTCAATAATCCAACGGTCACCTTTACTCATATAAGAAATTGGTACAGTTTTCTCATCATCATCAAAATCATCTTTCATAGCAACACACACAACTTCTATATCATTTTCATCAGAATTGTTAGAGTCATTGTCAGCAGCTTCTTCAGCTATATAACAAGATTTCTTACCTTTGTCTTTGTAATCCTTATACCTTATGAAGTCTCAGTCATCCTTTCTATATTTGTACTTGTTGTCCCTTCCTTCATCTTTGTCATTCTTATCAGGACATCTAGCAGCAATATGACCAACTTTGTTACATGAAAAAACATATGATAGGAAGTTTACCTTTAAATTTTCCTTTTCCTCTAAATAGTCTTTTTTCCATGAGTGCTTCAAGTTCTTCCAGGTCATCATCTGTGGTGTTGATATCACTGTTCACACATTTATTTTCTTTCTTTGATTTGTTAAGGACCAACTGGGATCTGAATGCAGATTCAATAGCTTGTGGAGTGTAGTTATCAAAATTTGACATCTCAAATGCAGTAAGTCTACCTACCAGACTTTCCAAAGTCAAATTTTTGTTAGGAGTACATCTTAACTCTTGAATTGCAGAGACTCTAATAGAATATACATGAAGAAGAGTCCTTAATACCTTTCTCATAATGGTGTTATCATCAATGGTTCTCTTAGCTCCTCTGATAGCATTTACCACTTCCTTTATCCTACCATAATATTGAACTATATTTTCTCCTTATTGCATTTTCATTTCATCAAACTTGCCTCTTAAGATTTTAGATTTGGCTCTTAGCACATTTTTATCACCTCCATAGATGGTTTCTAGGGTATCCCACATTTGCTTTGTAGTTGAACAATTCTTTATGTCTTCAAACTCATGACAGTTCAGCGATGATGCAATCTCCAACATTGCTTGATTGTGTTCCTGCTTTTCTCTTAACTATGCAGTTGTGGCAGGTGCAGTGGGGGCTACATAAGCATTTTCAACATAGTGCTTGGCTAAATCACCAATACCAGCTAGATGCAACTTCATCAAACTCTTCCATGCAGGGAATTTATCTTTGTTCAACTTTGGTACCTCCTTCTTATACATATTGATCTTTTGCTCCAAGTACCTTCAAACTGTGTTCAAGAGACCAATGCCCCGATACCAATTGTTAGAATGAATTTAGAATAACTGAGAGGGGGCTGAATCAGTTATCCTTAGGTCTAGATGTTCCCATTAAAACTTTATACCGATTTGAACAACTCAGATTTACTCGGCAGCAATAACATAAAACAACAACATACACATGTAGTTTACTATTTAGATGCAATCAGCATGTAGAAACTTAACAGTAAAACTCAACATAAACATTCACACAAGTTGACACCAGAATTTTAATGTGGAAACCCAATATGGGAAAAACCACCAATAACATGCTATCAACTTTTCACTCTTATAAAGTGAGCTATGTTAGAAGCCAACTCTGTTAAAGGTTACAAAACACATTGCTAAATGTGACATGGTTAAAGGATTTAATCACCCTCTGAGGAGTGGCCTTGTTAGAGACTTAGAAAATTCCACCTAAATGTCACCTTGCTAAAGGATTTATATAATGACTGTTAGGTCAACCTGGTTAAAGGATTTTGACTGATACAATGGTTAGAAACTAATCAACATGTGTGATCTAATACATACAACTTAATTTGCAAATCCAAATCCAATTCAGCTCTAATGCCAATTCACTGAGTAGCCTCCATTCTCATTTCAATCTTCATATCTACTTGGAAATCTTTCAAGCAATCACTCTTGTAGCTCTCTGCTCCTCTGTTCAGCCTTCTCTGCTTAGATCATGCCAATCAGTCAATTAACTATGCAATCCTCTTGCATACTCTACATACTTCATGAATAACCTCCTGAGGTTATCTTATACCTCTTTCATCTTAGGTCAGGTACATCTTTTACCTCTTAATCAAGATCGTAGATCTTATGTTAGGTCAGATCCAACGGATCCTTCCATCTTTACATTTAATTTCCTTCTCGAATGCAATCACTAATTAAATCTTTGATCCGTGCATTAATTACGATTACCCGTGCATTTACATAGTGTGGATCAATCATGCTTATCCTCAATTAACTTTACATATCCTAATAAAATCAATTATGTCGGCCAGAGATCACAAATCTCAAAAATTACCAAAATACTACTGCTCGGCCAACACTGTGTTCTTCCACTTGGTCATCACTAGTTTCCTCGGCAATTTACTGGTGCTCGGTCATCACTGACTTTGCTCGGCACAAACTGTTCACAGTAAACTGTCATCGAAAGATAAACAATACATTACTTTGCCAATGTGCCAACTGATCAAGTACCCTTGTGACTTCTCATAACTCAACCATTCCACTTGGTCTTCTTGTTAAATCTCCTTCATCAATCAATAGATAAAGTACTAAAACAGATAGCAATAGTCTCACTAGTTAAGGTTTGACATCAATGACAAAACAACAATTGTTTCCGTTGTAGCTTTCCAACAATATTTCCAACAAATTATTCTCCTAATATGTGTCTTTTTTATGACCCTACTTTAGAATATAATTCTTTCCCCTTTAGGGATCAAGCTTTAGGCGCTCCTACAATGTGTTTTATTGATAGGGACAATAATCCTCCTACTTGGGATGAACCTTTGGATTTGGATGTTGATTACTCTCTTCCTCATGGAACCATTATGGATGATTCTACATTTTTGGATGAACCCTTAGATAAAGACATTGATTTATCCCCTCCTTGTGAAGATGTTGTGATACAAGAGAGTGATTTATCAATGGATGACATATTCATACATGATGGTGACTCTTTTTCTAAAACACACTCCCCTTATGCGGACATTTTAGAGAAAGAAGAAGACATTATAGATGCTTTACCTCCATTTGGGATTCCTTCTAGTGGTGAATCATTAGCAGAGAATGATATAAATTCCCTTAATGCTCTCCCTCTTAGTGATGATCTTATGAAGAATCACGCTCCTACCACATCTCCTAGGATGTATTTTTTTCTTCCTTCTTGTGAACCTATTTGTAGTGTTGAGACAACTAATATGGTTTATCCAAAACCCTTGTTGACTATTAAAGGTTGTCCTTGCATTACTATCAAGAGTAAACCTAGAGATCCTTTGGATTTCTTTGATAACATGGAATCCATTTCACATGCCTATTGTACAAGGAATGACCCTCGACCTAATCCAGTGATTCCTACTTCTTTACCACCTTATCAACTCATTCTTCCTCCTTCACCTCGTCTTCCTAGAAAGGAGTATGATTTGATAAACCAATTGCGCAATACCCCTACCAAGATTTAATTATGGGATCTTCTCCAGACTTCACCTACCTACCATGAAGACTTGCAAAAATCTATAGTAACTCTTTCCACTCCATCTCCTAATCAAGAGAACATTAATTCCTTCTTACAGTGTATGCATGTGACCTCGGGTCCTCCTAACATTGTATTTACTCAAAATTATTTACCTTCTAAAGAAATACAGAATCAATATGATGCCCTTATGGTTTTTGTTACTATCAATAAGAGTATCATTCGTAGGACCTTGATTGATAATGGATATGGGCTTAATATTTGTAGCATGGACATGCTCAAATCAATTAAAGTCAATCTTTCAACTATTCAACCTGATAATGCTCCTATACGTGGCTTTGATAACATTGATAAGAATACTTTGGGCATTATTACCTTACCTATCAAAGTAGGTCCGGTCATCCTAAATACTCATTTTCATGTTATGCCCAGACCTCTTAATTATAACCTCCTTTTGGGTAGACCTTGGTTGCATGAGATGCATGATGTTCCTTCCACCCTTCATTGTAAAGTCAAGTTTATTCACAACAACATGGTGTATACACTTCATTCGGATGATGTGTCAAATCCTTGTTTGACTATTCAAACCCACAATACTCCTATTCCTCATAGTAATCCTTCTTCCTCTAATGCTCTTCCTAGAGATGATTGGGGAACCTTTGATTTTAATCTGACCTTTATTGGAGAGTATAAAGTTTCTAATCTTGATTTTATGAAGCAACAAAGAAAGTTTGAACAACGAGCTTTTGCTTCTACTTCTAATGCCCTTCGTAATAATTTTGTCGCTGCTTCTACCCACTATAAATCTATCAAACCTACTAATGATGATATAGTGACTACTGAAGTTCAATTGACTCCTTCTGATATGGCTTCTCATTATGGTCCTGGTTATCATTTACTAGTTAAACAAGGATTCCATGGTCAAGGATGTGGTAAGCATAAACTGAGAATTTAAATGCCCTTACAAAATGGGGGGCATGAGCATTCTTATGGATTGGGATTTAATCCTCAAACACACATCAATGTTACCAACATCTCAAATAACACTTCAAAACACGATGAACCTATGAAGGAATTTGACCAAGAAGTTGTTTTTCCTAAACTCCTTCGTGCTAAGATGATTACTAGACCTAAACACAAAAAGAAATGTAGTCCATACTTGAAGACTCTTCCTTTTTGTGTGTATCATAGATTTCATGATCACTCTACTAATTAATTTCAAGCTTTACATTATAAGATTAGGCACCTCATTGATAGTAAAGTTATTTATATTTCATGTGGCAATGAGTTATATTTCAATCCTATTTTCTCTAAATAACATTTATGTTCCTATTATGGAACTCCACCTTATGTAAACAATGTTAGCCTAATCCTTGGGGGCTCGTTGTCTTGTATAGTGTTGTGAGAGATATAATAGGTCCCCTTTCATTCTTGTTCCTACGCTTGGGGGGCAAGGATGTCATCTCCTTATTTTATGTCTTTCCGGGATTCACTTTTCCCTTGGTTAAGCAGTATCTATCTATTATGTGATATCCAACATACATGAAAATTTTGGTTTGCATTGAGGATTTATGTCCTTGATCATAACCTATTTCTTTGTTTTACATTGGGTTTCCATGGTTGATAAATCTCTCACCTTGGAAACTGAATCATGTGTTATCCCTCACAAGGGTTACTTTTTCACTTCTTGCATGATATATCTTTGCATTCGTCCCTTCCATGGCCTTAGAGGAGTTGTGACCTTCTTGGCTTGGACTGGGTGTTGTTTATGGCTATTGTCTTGATGTTGAAGAAGGCTTTATTATTGATTCTTTTCTTTCCTTAACATGTCAAAATAGTATGTACTTTGCCATCTTAAGGAGGGGGGCATTGTTAGGAATAAGGTGTCTCAACCTTGGATAATTCCTATTCTTATTATTTGTTTTGTAAAATATATTTTCTTGCAAATAATGTAATTAAGTGTGAGTGTACATGTCTAGTTGGCATGTTGATGT
>MU225974.1:704714-719318 GCA_018584345.1 Thuja plicata | reverse complement strand
GCACAAATGGGGATTTGCAAATCCATATTCGCATTCAATTTAGAGGTCACCAAACAAGGAATTGCACCCCATAACCGGGTTATGGGCTACATAACCCGGTTATGGGGTGCAACCAAACGGGCCCTAAGAGTACACTCATGGTGATGTATTAAATATTAAAAATTACCGATAATTTAAAATAAAATGAAATCTTTAAAAAGTATTAGTTTATTATTATTTAATTATATATTTTTCAAAATTTAAGTAATAATAATATTTTTTCTTATAAATATACAAAATTATTTATATATTGTAATAACTATTATTAAAGTTATAAAAAAAGAAAAATCAAATATGAAAATGAAAACATATTGTACATATTTTAGAATGTAATTTTAAAAAAATTTATTATAAATATATTATAATTTATAATTGAAATATCAATATAAATATAAATATATTATAACATAATAAACATAAATAATTATAAATGGTATACATTAAATAATAATTAACTGTTAATACATTATTACGCCGAAGGCGTTCCTTTTCTGAAATTGCAAAATTCCATTTACATATCAAAGGTCCAAAATGCTCCTCACTCACTGCAAGACATTGAAAGCTTGTTGTCCGTTGATGTTGCAACTGTACTGTGCTGCCACGTTGCCATATGCATACCTGGATATGTCGTATTATATTATATGAAAAGAATATAATATTTAATTCTAAATTTCAATACCAAATATAATACGACATATCCAGGTATGCATATGGCAACGTGGCAAAAGAATATAATATTTAATTCTAAATTTCAATACCAAATATAATACGACATATCCAGGTATGCATATGGCAACGTGGCAGCACAGTACAGTTGCAACATCAAAAATAAAAATCCATAGAAAAGAATGAAAAGAATATAATATTTAATTCTAAATTTCAATACCAAATATAATACGACATATCCAGGTATGCATATGGCAACGTGGCAGCACAGTACAGTTGCAACATCAACGGACAACAAGCTTTCAATCGTCTTACAGTGAGTGAGGAGCATTTTGGACCTTTGATATGTAAATGGAATTTTGCAATTTCAGAAAAGGAACGCCTTCGGCGTAATTACCTAAAAAGATTATCCCTTCTCTCAAATCAGATATAATCATGATTCATTAATTTGTGTAGAAAGAAGTTAATGTCAATCCGTGTGGAGTGTAAAAGCAGGGGCATCTGACGGTGCACGAGGGAGGTTCGATATCCCGCCCAATAAAAGTTGTCAAATAATTGTCTTATGTTTTAAGTGGAGAAAATCAGATTCGGTAATTTTCTATTCTTGCCTCTGAAGGACGTGCTCCAAACTCTGTGGAATCTCGATTGGGTTACAGACCCTAAATTTTTTCGTTCCTTAAACATTGAATTTCTCTGCTCTTCACGAGATTCTTAATTGGAAGCTGTTTCAATCTGCAACGGCTTCTTAGAGACGATTGCGTAGACACCAGATTTGTTAGTTTTCAGGCATCCGAATAAAATATTGTGTAAGTTTACATGTTTTTTCATTGAAGCCATCAAATAAGCAACAGATCTGTTATTTGGAGATTCGTTGCTCTGTATTCTTTTGGTTCTATTGATTCATTTCGGTAGGAAAGGATTTTGTGGTTGTCGGCCCGGCCAACGGAGTGCTTTGGATTCCAAGTAAGCACATAAAGATTTCTCAGGTCTTATTTAAGCTTTTATCAATAGGCTAAGGTTGAATATTGTCTGTAGTCGCATATCTGCAATATTTTAAAGGTAGATTTTTGAACGACAACAGTAAAATCGTTAGGCTTTCCCGAGTTCAGAGCATGCACGTCTTCTTTTAAAGGCTGGCTTCGGAAACTTGAGCTCGTAGCATTAAATTTTGGGTTTTATTAGCGAAAACTCAATGAGAAGAAAGAAATATTTGTTTTTTTTTCTAATATTATATTTTATTGTTAATACTTATATTTCTTTGTTCAAGGTTATACAGTTGTTAAAGAGAAACCTGAACTCTTTTTACGTTTTGCTTCTCTGTTGTTAAATGCCTTTATGCTTGGAAACTTACGACCTTGTTGATGTAAAGTTACTTGGAGTGATAATGGTTTTCTAATTTATTTTCTATATTTTTATATATTTGATTCAAGTACATGGACTTGTTTAAAGAAGCCTGAATTTGATTGTTCCGATCCTCTCTATTTCGTTTCTTAGATGTCTGTGCTAGAAATTCTTTAAACTCTGATCAAGTAAACTTAATCCGAAGCTTACTATTTCGTTTTTTAAATGTCTGTCTTAGGAAATCTTCGAACTTTGTTTAAGTAAATCTGAGGAGCTAGTATGATATCAGTTTTTAGTGTTTATTCTCCGAAAATAGAGATATTCTTAAGAGAAGCCTTAATTTCTTACATCCGAGCCTTGCATTTTCTGGCTTTACTTGCCATTATTCTAGGGTTTTTTTTGACTTTTCTCAAATAAACCTAAGAAACAGTGGGAGGGATTCTGAGTCTTTTTGTTTCCTTCAAGTACACGAGGAGTCTTAAGCCTTCAAGTACACGAGGAGTCTTAAGATATGTCTGGAAAAATGTATGATTGTTATATGTTTTAGTTTTGGTGAACGCTTTAGATACATTTATGTTAAAACCTAAGATCGAGTGAGATTGCTCTTTTTTTTCAGTTTTGAAAAAAGGAATGTTGTGTGCTTGTCAGTTTATCACCTTTTTCTAAAGCTTTTTGTATTATTTTGAATGTTGGGCTTTGGGTGTTTAATCCGGTCATAATCTCACTAAAGTAGTTTTATTCCATGTTACTCGACATGCAGGGTGCCACACTGTACACTATATGGTACAGTCCTGGTTCTGGCCTGGCCTGGCTTGGCTTGGCTGGGTACAGCTAGGGTATCTCACGGACCTGTCCTGAGCTTTGCCAGGGCCGAATGGAGAGGCCTGTGTAGGGTTGATTGGACAGGCCTGGTTACAATCAATGGCAAATCTGGGAACAAGCTGGTAAAACTTGGTTTATTTTAAAAAAGAATGAAGAATTAAAAAAACATAGAAAGTTATAAAAACCCTAACAAACAGTTATATCTATATGAAAATGGCCAATTCCAGCTGTACCAAAGCTGATGAAAATATGTTTAAGGCTGATCTCAACATTACCGAGCCTGGGGAAAAACAATCAGCAACATAGGTTCTCTTTAATGTTTCTGATTTAGTTAGAAGCTATTTTGAATGTTTTATGAAGGACTCTTATCTCTTCTTTTTTGTTTAAAATATATTTTGTCTGCATGCTTGCAAGCATACCATAGTCATAACTTTATAGAATTTCAGACTCTTGGAATTTGATAAGGGCAACTGCGAGAGACTGATAATGTATAATGCTTTTGAATACATTTAGTAGTTTTGAGTGTTTTAGAAGATTTATAATTTTTTTTCTCTTGTAGCAAGATTAGCATAGATTTTCATTTCATTACCTATTTTTGATATATGATCTCATTGAAGTGGTTCTCCATCCATGCACTGAAATCAATTCTGTTTTTGTTTTGAAGCAAAGCAAGGGGGATGAATTTTGATTAAACTTCTCTGCAGCTGTGAAATTTATTGATTCTTCTTTCTGAGGGTGTAAAACCTCGCGCTGGTTATTTGCCAAGCTTGGTACATAGGTAGGTCACTCTGTCAGGTCCTTTGGCTGTGTTCTCAATCAGGGAGAGACCAGACAATATAGAAACAAATATCGGCAGCGTTTTTGCAAGTTGCAGTTAGGAAATCAGCATTAAAGAGTCATCTAGGTAATTTGATCAGAAGGCTGGGGTGTGGCAGTAAATTGCTGTTGATGTAGAGACAACAATGGTTGCTCCTGCAAAGAAGAAACTGCTTGTTCTTGATGTGAATGGATTACTTTTAGACACATACTTCAAAAATGAAAAGCTTCCTATCTGCTGTCGTGCTGATGGAAAAGTCAACAAGCATTATGGTAAGTTATTTTGAAGCTTTAATTACGTAAACTTTACAAAGTTAATGATTTGTGGATTTTACAAAATCTGTCTGTTCTCTTGTTGGATGCTGTGTTGGCTCTTCCTTGGGTGACGTTTGTAGTAGACTTGTTTGCGTTGATTTCATCAAATTCTCGTTTGAGAATTTTCATGGAGCCGTTAATTTTCTTTAATTAGTTGCAGTTTATAGGAGGTTTTTTCCCAAAATTTCTTCTGATTTTGCTTTTCAGAACTCTGAAGTTGATGCTGATTTTCTCTCTGAAATTGCAGTTTACAGAAGGCCTTATTGCAACGAGTTCATTGAATTCTGCTTTGAGAATTTTGAACTGGGAATATGGTCATCTTCTAAAGAGTATGTTCCTGAGCATGATATCTTAATTCTTGTTAGAATTCTTATATAGATATTAGTTGTGCTGATCTTGTTTGTATTCACAGGCACAATGTTGACGGATTTATCAACTTCATATTTGGAGATTTGAAAAATAAATTGCTATTTTCTTGGGTAAGTATTGTGAGCTTTCTTTGAAAATTCTGCAATTTTGGCGGTCTTTAAATTTTAAAACAATATTGTTTCTTGATTGATAGATATTGCCTTCAGTACATGAAATTTATTTCAATGCAATGTTAGATACATTATATGTACACTAGAGTAACTATTATGTTTATTGTTGACCCAACTTAAACCAATTTTTTTGGTTCTGAATTAAGAATTAGAATTCATTGTTGCTGGTCTCTGTATGTGCAAGCAACAATCAAGAATTTTTAAATAATATTTCCAAATTGGAATGCCTCTATTAGTAATTTGAAATCTGTTAGATAGCTATAATGGGTATCTAGCTTGTAGTGAGAGGACATAGACTAATGAGCAGCTATACAATTTTTTTGGAAACAAGCAAAAAATCCATAATTGCAAAGGGCCCATGTAATGCCCCACCAAGGTACCCTTGTAATGTAACATAGGGTAATACATGCACTAACATTTTTTTTAAAACATTTATATCAACATTGACAATAAGAGTGCATTATCATAAGAAGCATTGCATAAGTAGGAATGAAATATAACAATGGTTGTCGCACAATCATTCACAAGCATAAATCTACAATGCTTCTGTAACAACCTAAAATTAAAATAAATATATAACTTTAATTACCGAATAGGAAATATTGCAATTCAACTAACCTTCATTTTCCTAAGAGCATGAAAAGAATGATGGTTAACGTTCAAATGTAGTTACTAATTGCTTTACCATGAAATTGAAATTGACTTTTTAAATTTACTTTCTAGGAAATAAATTCATGTTAGAAAATAAATATTGCTTCAACAAATAACTTAACAAAATAGAACTTGAACTCGTTGATCTTATCACTTGATCCTTCCTGGAAAGTTTGTACATCAAGAGGGAAAGAGTATCTTTCGATTGTGACTAATCATCACTTGTACAACTTCGAGAGGAAGTAGCCCAACCCTTCCCAAGAATACACGAGTATGGTTTCCATTTTCTTGCCATCTGAGACTTGGTGTAGAACCCACAATCGTCTTAGCCAGTCATCCTAAAGACATCCTTGCCTACTAGTTGACCTTCCTAGCTAGACGTTCTACTATTGGTCCTAGTGACTCACGTATACTACCCAGAGCATAGTACCACCTTGGCCAAAGTTTTGCAAGTACAAGCACATACCATGTGCAGTCAACACCACCACCAAACTCGTTCCATGGACCTCCTGCTCTGTTACATTGGATATCACAATTCTAATAGCTTAAACGTTTGTTGGTAAGACACCATTAAAGTACTACGTTCTACCCATCCCAAGGCTATATCTTATCCAGTTTAGTACATTACAGATTAAGGAGTTTCAAATGGCTCAACATAAAACTTAAAGACTCAGGTTCTTTCACAATCTGATTGTAATCCAGAGAGAGACAATAAAATATTCTAAGGGAGCCTGACAGGGTAGAGCTTAATTGAAATAATTTGATATCAGCTTAAACCTCAATGGCTCTGTCCTAACAGAGACAAGGATTCAACTACATTTACAGAGGTTAACAATTTTCTTTACTAAAGATAAGTCATTATTTCTCCAATGAGTACAAAACATAACGACATGCACAAGGATTTTACACATGATCCATAATCAAAACATGGTTGCATGCAGATTACTCTTCTGCAATTTGAGACCCAAACTTAAAAAAACAATGCAGCAATTTAGATATTTAATGCCATCTAGCCGAGATGCAGATATATGGTGCCATGAAGCAGATATTTAATATCATGTTGCAGAAACGTAATGCCATGATGTAGTTATATAATGCCATGTTGCAGATATATGAATCTATGACGCAGATGTGTAATGCGGTGCTGCAAATATAAAAGCCAGGAGGCAAATATATATATATATATATATATATATATATATAATGCCATGTTATAGAAATATAAGCCATGATGTAGATATGAAATGTCATGTTGCAAATATAAAAGCCAGGATGCAGATATATGCAACCAAGCACAGGCGTGTGTAACTAAGAATTAAAGAGACGATCATCATCACAACCATACCCACAAAGCTGGACATTCATTCAAAATGAAACACGTTCAACTATAAGCATTCAAACATGAAAACCATCCTTCAAATTTAAGAGAAATCAAAATAAGAACACATGCTTGCTCCTATATATGATCAAGGAGAGATCGAGCCACACGTAAAATCACCTGTTATGAGCCGTATCAACAGCAACAAAAAGAGACAAAATACCAATGATGCTTAACACTGAAATCCTAACAAGCTGCACTCTCCAAAATCACAAACAAGAAAAGGAAGAATGAGCTCCCTTTGCTGATCACTAAGCTCTTCGCTTGGTGTGGCAAAAGTAACTCCTTGCCGGGGTAGCAAGAGGGAGTTACTCTTGCCACCTTTGGCAAGAGCTTCTCTGAAACAAATCTAACACAAAGCATATCATCTGATTACTATGTGATCGGAATAGTACATGATAATGCAACGTACGAACATATAAATGATGTTAGATATCTATATTTATAGGTATGCATACTTATGCATGCTCATATATATTTATATATTTATGAGATTTCAAAAACATAAAGATAGTATTGCCAAACACACTACACAAGGTAAATCAAATGCTATACACACACACACACACACACACACATATATATATTCAAAAGAATAATCAAATAAATATGTAATACAAGGATAGTTAAATAATGATTACCAAGGTTGTTAAAATTGATAGGGAAACTCAATGCCTAGGACAACTAAACCACCTAGACACCTAATTACCACAAGCCTCTTCTTAAAGAATTGACAATGGTCAAGGTTCTAGCTCGGATGACATTCCTGACTTTCACTGTTTGCTCAGGCACTCCTATGTTGATGATACTCTTCCCCCGCTCGTGGGATGATTCTCATCCTGCATCCACTGACATGGGAGGATTAGATATCCATGTCATTGTAATAATCTAATGCTATCAAAATAACATAAATATGCATCAACTATTAATTTTCCATATATGAAAATTTAATTCCTCCTAAAATTATTTTCAAAAAGAGGACATTATATGCATTGAATGAATTGGATAATGGATGATTACAATAAACAATAACGAATTTTTGTAAAAAGAAAAGAAAAAAAAACAAAAACGAATTTTTGTAAAAAGAAAAGAAAAAAAAACAAAAACGAAACCTAGATGAAATTCTAGGTGTAGATTAAATTATCATGACAAGTGTCCTCATCCTGTACTACAAGACAATAAAATACATGACCTAAATATAGAAAATCACTTCTAAGTTTAGCTCAAATGTAATTTAGTTAAAAGGAAATCTAATTAAGTGATGAATGCATGAATGGATGGATGGATGGGTCTCGACTACAAGGTTTGATGAGGTATCCATATACAACAAGTAAATCTCTCCTAAGTGAAGAAAAGAAGAGAACTTCATGGGAAAAAAAATTACTCCAAAAAAGAGAAAATGAAATAAATGCATACTAATGCAGGAAGGAAAGGTGGATTCGACATGACCCCCAAGGATTTGCTTTTGTCACATAAGTAGAGTATGATAATTTCCCTTCAATTTGAGAGGGAAGATGAGGATATAAATCCCCCATGAAGAAGTAGCATTTATCTCAATGATGGAAAGCCTAAATATAGAACACGATCCATTGCCTGCAAACAACATTTCTCCTCTCGTGAAGAAATAGGTCCATTGGTGGTTGGAATAGGGAATCCAAATGCAAATATGTGAGTTTGAAAACTGCTCAAATGTTCATATGACAATGAGATGACGTCAATCCAAGATCTTGTGAAGACTGATGTAGAGCAAGGTCCAAAGGTAATGACGATGGGCTGACAATACTGATGTGGCTGAGTTTACTCAAAGTAATCCTCCAAATTTGCAATGAGACCCCACAAATAAGTATGATATGTTTTGATAGATATGAACTCCAAGTAGTTATGTTTGGAAGAGGATGAATGTTTTGTTGCATTGAATCAATAGGGGCCATCGACGTAGCAATATTAATCTGATCAGGAACAACAAAAAATGGAGATTGGGTCTCGATATGGAGTGTGGGAACAAGAACACAAGTCTTTTGAACCATCAAAATGTGCAAAACCTGTGATATAGTCAAACTCCTCTGAAGTATCATCGCCAAAGAATATGTGATCTGCATCTTCAAAAGGAATTTTACAATCTGAACTTGGATCTTCTGGAAATAGAGAGACATGTGGGATTCCATGGATCTCCCAATTTCTACTTCTATATGTGTGGGGACAGTCAATGTCTTATACATCACACATAGTGTCATGATCAAACAATAAAACAAAACAATCATACAACATAATCAATGGTGTTACCATGTTGATCTACTTCTTGGTGTATCTAGTTCAGATACGAGTCCTTAAAGACTAGGAAAAAGATTAAATCATCAGAGATGTGTTAGGATTCAATTTCGTCAAGACTCACAGTTATCTGTTTTTTTAGGAATAACACAAAAGAATGAACAAAAAAACCAATGGTACCTCCAGAAATGATAAGTTAGAGACCAATAACCTCAATGCATGTAAGTAGCTGAAATGGAGTCATCTTATGCAAACATAATATTTTCAAGTGCCAAGATGTTTTGACCAGGATGGGAAATAATGACAGGTTGAATAAAAAGTTCTTGGGGCAAATTCTAGAAAAGATGCATGGATAGATTTAAAGAGCTCTAAAATTATGAAATGCTTTTCCAACGTTGCAAAAATCACAAAAATTGGAAATACAAGCAAAACATTATGAGCTCATTAGCAAAAAATGATGAGTTGACTTCAATGCGCTATATAATATATTGGTAACAAAATTTGATGATGTGACCCACACCACTAGAAAGTAAGTGGAATCAAATTTGTGACGATATTTTGTTTGTAAAAATCCAACATAGTCTGCCAAAGTTATACCACAAAGAAAAAGTAACTTCTTTAGAGCAAATTAGAGCTTGAAATGGAATTTGTAGGGTACAAGGTTGACATCAACAAACAAAATATATTGTGCCTTATTAGAGTATTCACTGTGTTGAAAAAAAGGTTGGGGGTTGGAAAGGTCAAAATATGTTAATTGATGTCAAAACATGTGCTGTCGAAATTTGGAAATGGTTGTTCGCGAGCTGAAGGTGGTCATCGGAGTTTTGTTGTTGTTAGAGCGTTTGGGGTTCTCAACATTAAATTGTTGAGTTTCTAGTTTTGTTCATTGTTTGCTTGTGCCTTTATGTTGAACTTTTATGCAAGTTCAATGGCCGTGTCTGCAGAGCACTGTACAAATCCATACAATTGTACAAACTTTCACGGCCAAAATTTAATACCTTAATATTTTTTTTCTTTTTTTTTTTCAATTGTTTGGGTAGGCATTTCTAGTATATTTGGACGCATTGGATGCAACAATGATATTTGTTTTGCTCTAAGATGAACTGATTTTTCCATCAAGATGGATTTTCTCCAGAAAATGATTTGGAAGTCACATATCTGGTGCTCAGGTATCATGCTGTAGTTGATTGTTTAACTCCATGGCTCGTAGAATACATGTACAACCAAAACGCTATAAAATGAAGAGATATAAAATAGACAGTGTTGCACAACCTTGACAATTGAAATGATCCAAAAAACTAACATGATGAGCTGTTGCATTGAATGAATTGGATAATGGATGATTGCAATGAACAATAATGAATTTTTATAAAAGCAAAAAGCAAAAAGCAAAAAGCAACTCTAGAATAAACCTTAGGTGAGGATAAATTTTATCATAACAAGTGTGCTCATACTATGCTATGAGACAAAAAAACAGACCTAAATATAGAAAACCACTCCTGAATTTAGCTTATAAGTGTAAAAAACTTTTAAATAATTATTTAATTAGGTGATATGGCACACAAATAGTTATGAGCATGCACAAGAACTTCTAACAATTTCATAGCTAGGCCATTAACTTCAACTATTTCAACTTTAGCTTTTAATCTTTGATATGTTGTTTTTTTGCCTTTCTTAGACTTCCTCGAGGCTTTGTTCTATATGTCTCAATGCCTACTTTAACCATCATATTCACCCATTTAAAATGATTGTATCCATCTTTGTACCCGTTTACATTGATTGATGCTACAAGGAGCTAAAACAGGATTTAAAATGATTGTATCCATCTTTGCACCCATTTAAATTCAGCTTGGAGAGCTTCCGAGCTCTCCTCCTGTTGGTCATCCATATTCTCTTTCTGTGAGATGGCTCTTTTCTGCAAGAAAATGACTGATTTGAACGGGTCTTGTTGTTTTGCTTTTGAAGATGGAGATTTCCTGTCAGCTCCATTACTTGGAGGCGCACTGGCATTGTTCGGTTGCCTTACCCTAAAAACTCTGGACAAAGAAATTGTCAGGTTATTGCAGCTTATTCTTTAAGGATCTCACTGCATTGAAAAATTTCTTATCTTCATGCGGCTTTCTGCTTTCTTTTTACACTAAGTTGATATTTGATTTCTCTATCACTCACTGAAATGCGGTAACTTCACACACACTTTTCCCCATGATGGTCAGATCTGAGCTCTTATTCCTCTTTAAAAACCCCAACTATTACACAAATAACAGATACAGAAATACTTCAGCAATAATTCTATTTAAAAAAATCTTTATACTTTGTTTTGAATATTCAAATGGAAATCTACCAATCCGGTACAATTTATTGGGCAGACACAGCATTGAAATCTGCACACCATTGATGGTCCTGTTGAAACTCCAGAACTGCAACTGCTTGTTGAGGGTTTGCATCCTCAAAATACGCTGATTGTCATTTAGGAAGGTTGCCTTCCTGCTCTGGAGAATGAAGTTGTTTTTTGTTTTTCGAATATTCAAATGGAAATCTACCAATCCGATACAATTTATTGGGCAGACACAGCATTGAAATCTGCACACCATTGATGGTCCTGTTGAAACTCCAGAACTCCAACTGCTTGTTGAGGGTTTCTATCCTCAAAATACGCTGATTGTCATGTATCCTGCTGTTGAGAATGAAATTGTTTTTTGTTTTTGAGTTTTGAGAAGTGCCTTTTTCTTTTCCTCCTAGTGCTTTCTATACTCATGCTTTCTATATCATTGCCCAATTAGTGGCAGTTGATTATACTTCAATTCATGGCAGCTAACTAATAATTACCTTCAACCTCAATTGACAGCAGTTAACAGAATTCATACATCAATTGATGACAGTACCAAAATGTTAACTGACATGTGTGAGACCAACTCAACTGCCTTACTCCATTGTTCAAGTTTCCTTACTGAAATTAACCACCCTTCTTACTAACTGCTGCTCCTATGCTGCTAGTCTACTTATCAAATCTACAGTTTCAATTAAAAAGATGACATTAGAGACATCAGCATTGACATCAATTTGAGCTGGTAAATGTTTTTCCCCTATAACATTTTAATGTCCGGCTGTGATCAGCAGTGACATCAATATGAACTCACCTCGAGGATCAGAGTGGTTTAAAAAAGTAACACAATCTTAAGCTTTATTGCTGTTTCCAAATAAGCATAATAAAATTCAAAAAGTTTAATATATGTGCTTGTTAAAGACCCAACATATTGCTAAATAGATCTGGTACTGTTACAAATTTACAATATAAATTGTTCCATGAATTTATTCAAAATCACAACTTCCCTTAGGAAACTACGAGTGTAACACACATCCTGGGGGATGAGGGGACGGCGGAACGAGTTTCCGGGATGGGAAAAAAGGGCTTCAATTTGGGGATGGTGGGGGGGGGTGCTGTATATACTATGTAGTATGTACTTTACAATGATACATATGATACTTGAAATGCTAGTTATGAAAAAATGTAGAACAATATAATAAGTAAAATAGCAAAATTGCAAATGCCAAATACTAGATGCAAACTACAGTATACTTGAACCTTGAAGTTTTATACATTGAATATCGAATTACTAATTACTATTTGGAAATTAGAATACTAAATATAATTTTCAAATCAGCAAATGGGAGATTTATATTATATATGAAATATGACAGTAGTGCCACGTGAATTGCAAACATAGAAACCCCAGTTCTGATTTTTATTTAGGGTAGCCAGCATAACTAGCAATAATGTATGCAATAGCAGCTACAAACCCTCATAAACTGCCCATATTATGTTTGCAAATGTCCTTCAATCAGCCAAAAATATATTTATATATCTTATTTGCTTGCAAATATATAAAAAAAATACTTTTTAAATGTCTTGGTACAGGAAAATTCCAGAAGTCCCCAAATCCCCAAGATGTCCTCGTACCAGAAACTTGGGGGTTTTGCGGGGGGGTGGAACGCGTCCCCGTGTTTCACTGGAAATTACTCTTGGTTATTAGATGTGAACTTTCTTTTATACTGAATATGTATGCCAATTTATCACTTCAGGCTACAGCTATCTTTTTCTTATGTCTGTGTGTCTATTTATATATATAAATACTTCATTTGTTGATTGTCAGTGGTTCATTTCCTTTGTGTAGAATCAAGCTGAGTGCACAGATACAGGATTGAGGGTTCCAGGAAAGAGATATAAGCCCGTGTTTTTAAAAGAATTATCCAAATTATGGGATAAAGTGAAGCCGGATCTTCCATGGGAAAAAGGAGATTATGGACCATCTAACACCTTACTAATTGATGATTCCCCTTACAAGGCTTTGCGCAATCCGGTGAGTTAAAATTTCAAAATCTTTCAGAACAGTAATTGCATAGTAAATTTCAGATGTCCTTTGCATTTTAGGGCTCCTAAACTTTCCACTATAGCTTTTTTGTGATGTTTGGTGTATCATCTAATCAGTGGGGGTTTTCTTCGTGTTGGTCTTATATTTATAACAGCCATATACTGCAGTGTTTCCCAATTCATATAAGGTTTCCAACAATTTTGATGACAGCTTAGGTCAGTATTTCTTGTCAACAGGGAGTTTGTACTTATCCAATTCTAACTTAAGTTTATAAAGATGAAATCAAAATTATCCCGGCTCAGCTACTTTCTTATTTTTACCTGAAAATCTATATTTCTATGTAGGTGGGGCACTGCGTAAGTATTTGGAAGGGCTTTCATTTGCTTCAAATGTTCAGCATTATGTGAAGCATCACCCATTTGGACAGCCACCAATCAGCAAAGAAAGTTCACATTGGAGTTTCTACAGAACGATTCTCTTACCCATGGGAGATTCAGCTCCTTATATGGAAGAGGAAGAGAATGACATGGTCAATGCAGTGATTCCCAATTTGGAAAGGAGTATACCTTTTGAAAATAGAGAAGCCAGCTTACACTCTGGCAATGGACAACATTCAGAATCAATCACATGCATTGGCAAGCGAAAAAAGAAGCGTAGAGATCGTCCCGTTGCTAGCACCGATCAATCTCCAGGTCTGGGTATGGAAGAAGACAATGGTGTAGTCAACGTGGCAATGCCTAATATGGAAATGAGTATATCTTCAGAAAATAAAAAAGTGAATTTACAGTCTGGCAATGGACAACAGTCAGAATCAAGCTCGCAGAGTAGCAAGCGGAAAAAGAGGGGCAGAGATCGTCTAGGTAGTAGCACCAATCAATCTTCAGTTCCCGGTATGGAAGAAGAGAACGGTGTGGTCAACATGGCAACGCTCAGTATGGAAAAGAGTATATCTTTGGAAAATAGAAAAGTGAATTTACAGTCTGGCAATGGACAACAGTCAGAATCAAGCTCGCGGAGTGGCAAGCGGAAAAAGAGGCACAGAGATGATCTAGGTACTAGCACCAATCAATCTTCAGTTCCTGGTATGGAAGAAGAGAACAGTATCGTCAATGTGGCAATGCTCAATATAGAAAAGAGTATATATTCGGAAAATAGAAAAGTGAATTTACAGTCTGGCAACGGACAACAGTCAGAATCAAGCTTGCAGAGTGGCAAGCGGAAAAAGAGGCACAGAGATAGTTTATGTACTAGCACCAATCAACCCTCAGTTCCTGGTGTGGAAGAAGAGAACAGTGCTGTCATTGTGGCAATGCTCAATATGGAAAAGAGTATATCTTTGGAAAATACAAAAGTCAATTTACAGTCTGGCAATGGACCACTGTCAGAATCAAGCTCGCGG
>MU225974.1:686810-703601 GCA_018584345.1 Thuja plicata | reverse complement strand
CTGTGATGTGCCCTTTAAGAACAAGCCAATGGCTGCACAAACTGATAAAGATCATTGTGGCAACAAGCCTTATACAGGTAGAAAATTTCGTGATCACAATGATTTCAGATATGGAAACAAAGATCATCATTATAATAAACCTGCTCATTTTAGCCCAAACTCTCATATGAATTCCAATCGCTGGTCTTCCAGTCATTCCCAAAGAAGTAACCATGGTGACAGCCAAGCTTCTTACTTCCCTGGAAGACAGTTCCAAGCAGAACGGGGACATAAAAATGGTGTGGATCCTAGTATTCACTCAAATGTGGGAGAGGGTGGCGTTTATACCAACAACATGTATAGTAGAAATGCTGTTGATACAAACTTTCCCTCACACCAGTTGGAAGGTTATATAAATGACGGACAAGATCGATGGCACATGCATTATGCAACCCCTTGCCAAAGTTATAACCCAAGCCACACAGGGCATCCAGTATTTCAAAGCTATAATCCAAACCAAGGAACCACAGAATTTCGAGGCCCAGTTATGCAGCATCAATTTCCAAATTCCCAGTCACATGAGCAGATGCGTGCAACACATTACAGTACTCAGTATCAAGGTCATGACAGGAATTTTCATCATTGTAAGAACAATTCCAGAAGTAAACATGGTGGACGTAGGTAAGAGTAGAGAGGAATCTAATTTTGAATGTTGCATTAATGGCGCCACTAACCCACAGGCATTTTGAAGTTGGGGCTCACAAGATCATCCACATATAAGTTTTTTGGATCAGTGGTGAGCATCATGATTATTTGTAACAATCTTCTGTGCAATGAACAAGATTGTTTGAAGAATCTGGTCATAATAGTAAAGACAGTATGTATAATAGCACGATTCAGGTTGCTCAAGAGATTTCTTGTTATTTCTCAGCAATGGCCTTGGTTGCATTGACAGGGGGAATCATTTCAGAGTTTCCAATGTAATTTGATTGAGGGGAGGTATTTGAAGTTACAATTTTGTTAATTTGAACAAAACATTGCTGTTTTCTGACTAGGAAATCTTAGTGTACTGAATATTCTGAATCTTAGTCTTAGATCATTTGCATATTTTTTAACAATGTTAAAATGATATATCATTAGAAAAGGGACAAGTCCCATTGTTACATCAAGATAGATGAACCATACTAGTATAAATTACAACAAGATTAAGATGCCTTCCCAAGTACTAATAAGTCAAAACATTTCAAATCAAACACAAGCATACTATTTATAATGCATGCAAGAAAAGTATTGTGGTTTCTAAAACCTTTGCAAGTTTTTATTTGCTTTTTACTTTTTACTCTGAATGTTTGTTTACAAATCTACTTGTGATATCTTTCTAGTTTTGTTTGCATGCATTCTATTTACAAAGTTTTCTTCTCAAGTGCATTCCCACTTTTCTTCTTTTGTATCTTTAACTTGTCATTCACATTATACTTTCTATAAAAATCAGCAAGACTTTTTTGATAACTAGGGGCTAACACAACCATAATGTCCCACTGTAAATTTTCTTCAGTGTTGTCTTTTCCTTTCGTGAATTTCATTTAGGTTCTCGCAATCTTAGATTGATTTGTGCTCCCCTGTCATGTCCCCTTATTTTGGCCGTCTTTAGGCCAGTTCTATATGTAACTTGTGGCGAACTTCACCTTAATGAGGACCTATTTGCAACTCGTGCACCTATTTGCAACTCGTGCACCTATTTGCATTTTGGCTCCATTATTTGGGTCACTCTTTTGAATAAAGGTCCACAAGCCCAGCTACAATTATATCATCGCAAGGTAACAGAGTCGGGGACAGAGACCTTTTACCGCAGATCTTCTCGGGACTGAGCTCTCATCTGCAAGCGATTGTGTTGTAAACCACCAGAGGAAGCTATCGATTTCTAAGTAGTTGGAGCTTGAGTACTTTTTGTCCAAGTATTAGATGCAAGGTGGCTGTCATTACTGTGCCTGTTGAAAGTTCTGACATTGGAACTGAAATAGGAAAATACACTCTTAGTATGCCAGGGTCTACTAAAGGTCAGGAATTCTATTATCCGCTGATATTTCCCTTCAGCTGGTTTAGTAAATATCCCAGTTTTCTATCTTCTGAGTTTATAAAGCTGTTTTAAACATTCTTATTTTTGCAAATTTCTGAGAGTGGGTGTCCAAGCAAATTGTTTGTTAAATCGTCTATGAAAGAGTGTATGTTTTTGTTGAGGCAAGACGGGACATTACATCCCCCAGCTTTAAAATTCAAACTCTTGATGTATTGCTTTTTTCTCCAATGGTATGTACCAAATTGAGTCTGTTTAACATTATGCTTTCTGAAATCATGTAGAAGACCTTTTTGAGAACTACAAGCGAGCTAAACTGTAGTGTGTTTTTGTAAGTTTTCTCAAGCATTGTTTCTTCCCTTACTTGAACTTCACTGGATTGCTCTTTCTAATCTTACATTGGATTTCACTTTCCCTAGCCTCAAAAATTGATGTCTGGATGTATTGCCTTTCTTGCCCCCAATGGTATCTACCAAAGTGTTCAACTTTTCTTCTTAGCCTTGGATTTTACTGTCCTCCGTACTTCTCTAGAACCTGTGTCCTTCCATCTAAGTATCATTAAATTTTTTCTTATTATTTGATTGCTCAAAGTTCCATGGTTAGCTTTTCCCCCTTACCTCTCCGATGACCTTGCTTTGTAGTCAATTTCATATAATACATTCAACTTTTTTATCTAAGACTTCCAATTTTTATTTTCATTAGCTTCACTTTTTGGTGAAGTTTTTTCTTTCCATAATTGTCATTTCTGTTCCTTCCATTTTATTTGCTTTGTTTTTAACTACATTTTTAAAAAGTTTCTCTAAACCCTTCTTATTGTCATGCATTTTAACTTTCTTGCTTTGTAGGCTTTTTGGTCCTTGTAAGAGCATGTTGGTGATTTGGGATAGGTGAGTACTCATGATGGCCATACTTATGGTAGGCTCCATAATGGAAGGAATGCATTCATAATCAATTCCTTGCATTGTAATGCTTGTTTTTGAAAGGGTCCTGACCCTTGTACAAAAAGAAGGTATCAAAAAGCCCTTCGAACAACAAGGACAGCCATGTGAAACCAGCAACAAAATAGCAACAAAACAGCAACAACGCAACTAATACAGTTTAACAAAGGGGCAATATTATTCTTGACAGATGACCAACCGAAAGTCAAGGTGGTTTTAAGCCAAATTGCTCCAATGATTTTTGTCTAATCACAACAATCTCCTTTTGAAACTAGGAAGGTCAATATGGCCACACACAGTCCTATCATCTAACCTTGAATCCTCTCTTAGAAAAGGGTTATATATCAGAATATTGTCTACAGGTATTTTCCTCAATGGTTGTGTTGCAATCAGCAACAATTGGCACTTGTTTCTTTTTCCTCCAAATTTGGTATGACATTTCTTGTTGCTCAGGCAAACAGTAACATGGCTCACCTTGAAACAACAATGACAAATAATTAAGTCTTCAAATTTAATTTGCTCAACCCAATCACCCATTTTGGATGATAAGGTAATCTGTGAAGCGATTGTCTTCCTTACCAAGAAAGCAATTTCTAGCAAACAAGTGTTTCTTGAATTTTGTGAGCTCATTTATTGCAATATACTGCCCAAAAGTATTGGCAATGCTCATAAAAATCTATTTATACTAATATTCCAAGGGCAGCCCTAAGAATCCAACTTAAACTGGAAACTTGATGATTCTATTTTTTATTGGATTTAAGTTCGAGACCAATTTTCTGGATAGAGGCCATTCTGCCACAAAAATAAAAAACCTTCCAGAAGAATTCTCAAGCAATCTTCCAGATTGGAAACTGAAAATTAGAAAATATTATTCAACAGAGCAACCACCTCGACCTCTTAGTTTCTATTTTCGAAATTCCCATCTTTCTAACAACATCAATGTTGGGATAATTACCACAAAGTCTTCCAACAAGCAAGTTCTTGAGGCAAGCAGCCAATCGATCAATGTGCGAGTCAAGGATGGCAATTTTTTGCATTTGTCCCTGCACCATTACTTGGACATGAATAACATCTGCATTAGACAACATTTTGTCTGGGGGGTTTGGGGAGGGGAGGTGCTTTAAGGAGAAACTCCTCAGTCAGAGAGGAAGAGTGGGACACCTTCATCGCAGCTTGAGCAATAGGCCCACACACATTACTTGAAGGACAAACCTAAAGCATTAACCTTCGATGACAGTCCCTATAACCACTTTATAGTCCTTAGCATCCACAACAAACTTGGACCATTTGCATCCTTGAATGCCCTAGCCACTAGAACATAGATTTTTCATTTTCTCACAAAGAATGATTGTAGCTTGTTGCAAAGTCACCACACAAGGAACGAAGGATTTCTTGGGAAAGGCTAGCATAAAACCCCTCAAAAAGAGCACTCTCAAGATCATTGACCACTGAACCAAACAGTTTTGGCAACTTGGAAGATGATTGCACCTGCGATATGGACCTTGTTCTTCCAGCCAAGTCGCTACGAGGGTCTTGTTGTCATTGTCTTCGTAAGGGATATCCCACTTATCCATACTTGGCTCGTCATTTGCATTGTTAGCAACACCTTCATCCACTCAAAACTTGCTTTCACTTTGCAGTTGGTTTGAAGTGTTTTTCTCACTCCAACTTTCGTTCCAATGTGATGCTCATTCAAATTTTGACACTTAACATTTTCCCTAGTGTAATGCTTCTTGAAGGGGATGCTTTAGTTCCATATGTTGATGTTTTTGTAGCTAGTCGGATCTAGCTAAATCGTGCATATATCATTTAGGATCAAATCTTTAATTTGATCCTAAATTAGTTCTTGGCCCCTTTGTCTAAAACGTCTAGGGTAGATGTTTCATATATCACTCCTAAACCTGTCCTATATCTCACGCTAAGCAAGGAGGACCTAAACTAAATTAAGGTTGGTGCCAAGGTCTATACTAACTGGGTCGGCTTGGACTCAATTAATTCATATCGACACATATATAATGAGTATTCTTGTCGGCATTTGGACAATCACTCTATTCATGTCCAAGGTGCGAACTATCTATGTGATTTCGACAGTCTCTGCTATACATCGTGCGAATTACCTTTGCTATATTGGCAACAATCCCTGATCTATATAATCTGCTATATTGGTGACAATTCACGATCTACTATATTGGCGACGATCTCTGATTCATATAGTCTGAAATCTACAATCATAGCAGTTCGGATATCCATGACATGGCTGACGAAGATCACTGAGATTACATATGCTTGATGATGCAAATTCTGTCTTCATTTAGAGGGCTTCACCGATAAGACTTGTGCTATCTTGGTGACAGAAATCATACTCTAGATTGTGACCGTGACATTCTCATTTCAGATCATACATTGATAGCGATACACACTTCCAAACTTGATAGTGATTAAGAAACATATTTCAGAGGTCATCATTAGCATTGGATCTTGGTTTGATTGTGATTTATATCAAACCCTGATTATCAACACCATTGAAGTTTGTAAGTTGTACCTGTTGAGCTTAATCTATATCTTCTTCGTTGCTGGGTTTTTCACCTCCATAAGGGAGGTTTTCCCAGGGTATTCTTGGTGTTGTGTCCTTGTCTCAATTGTAACATATTTCATGTGGATATCTCATGTTGTACTTATGTATTGCTCATGATGACGAGATCATCGATCTTGGTTGAGAGGGAGTCTCAACCTCCTTGATGCACTTTTGTATTTTAGACCACGCTTGCGGGCAATGCAAGGTGGATGTTGTATTATTTGGATCTTCTTCAAGAGAAGATATGTATGACCACCCTCTGCGAGCAATGCAAGGTGGAGATGTATTTGATGTATTTGTTGTATTTTGACCATCCTCCGCGGGCAATGCAAGATGGTGTTGTAATTGAAGTCCATCCTCTGCGAGTAATGTAAGGTGGCAAAGGTTTTGATCACCCTTTGCGGGCAATGCAAGGTGATCCTTTTGAAGCTTGTCCTCTTCCGCCCTTTGCGAGTAGGTACGGTGGATATTCTTCACCATCCTCTATGAGTAGGCATGATGGTTCCACCCTCTGCGAGTAGGCATGGTAGATATTCTTGGCCATCCTCTGCGAGTAGGCATGATGTAAGTCATTGATTTTCTCTTGCAGGTGTGCATTCCTTCTTTGAGAGAAGGTATGAAAGGATGTCCATGGTTTAAAGCTAGATCTCTCCTAGCTAAGAGGGAGTGTTGATGTTTTTGTAGCTAGTCAGATCTAGCTAAATTGTGCATATATAATTTAGGATCAAATCTTAAATTTGATCCAAAATTAGTTCGTGGCCCCTTTGTCTAAAATGTCTAGAGTAGATGTTTCATATATCACTCCTGTTGAGCGTTGTTTTTACACAAGTCAATTGCTAGGATCTCGAGATTCGATTTCCTATATTGAAAGAATAACGAAGTTATTCCCAAGGTTCTATAGGGTCGTGGTACAACCTGCTTGGTAACTCAGTTGAAGATAAATGTGAATGTTCACATGGAGGCCTTTGCTGATACTTTCAAGACGTCAAACTGCAAAACAACTTTAGTGGCTTTTTTTTTTTTTTTCCTCGATTTATCAATGAATGTAATTGACCAATGATGCAAATTTGTGTTTTAAAGTAAAGACGATTTTGATTGCTTTCAGATTTATGACAGAAATTTAAAGGAGTAGGGTAACAAGAATGAAGGAAATTGCTAAAAATGAAATCCTAACGGACACAAACCGTTGTTGATCCTTCCTTGCGAATAGAATGATAGAGAGATTTAGAACAAACCCACCAGATATAAATTAGACCACGTCACAATTATATACCCGATGGATGCAATCGTTTGGAGAAAAAACGTATTCAGTCGTGCAAGATTTTCAAAATCTATCAAATAATGAAGCCACCAAGATGTGCACACACACGAGATCAATTTATCGTTAAGCCCAAAAGAGACCTTTCTCATACATTCGCCACAACAAGGTAGATAGACAACAACAAACTCCAATTAAAGAATCGCAGATTCAAGAAACAATGAAACAGTTGGCTTTTTGAAAAGAATGAATAAGTAGACACATTCAACAATTTCGCATAGATAGCAACAAATATCACTCCATGAATGTAACACCAATTGTAGATCTTTATTGCATCAAGAATCCAAGCATAATACATTGTTTTGATTACAATATATAGAGTTTTGATCTACAAACTATGAATGCTGAAACTAGGGCATCAAAGACTAAAAATAATGAAAACAAACTAAAACTAAAGCTTTGCTAAAGAAATCTATTGCTAAGCTGATACTATACTAGTTGCATGGATCTTTAATCCATTTACAATCAGTTTGCCCATGAAAAATGGATCAAACTCGCTGAGAAAGAAGAAAGAGAGGAGCTGGAGTTCCCTTGTTTGCAACTGGGGTCTTCTTCTTGATCTCTGAGTTCTCCCTTGGAATCTTCATTTGTGGTTCTTTGGGAACTGATAAAGGATCCTTAATCCTTGCAAAATGAACTCCAGTTAGGCATCCATCTGATATGAAGTTCTATTTTCATGCAAAAAAGTGATCTCGCTAGAATGGTCCATAATTTAGACTCTAACCTTTGCACCAAAATTTGTAGGTGCAAATTCGACTAAGTGTGAAACCAAAACTTGAGACCCCCAAAATTTTGGCCTTTCAGAGGCCGAAACGCCGAAAACTAGCCTTCAGAAAAATGGATGTCTGAAAAATTCCACTTCTCAAAAATGACTAAGTCTGGATTTGAGTAGTTAGTTTGGGAACACCTCCGGATGAGCAGCTCGTAGCCTCTGCACTATCTCATGTACTTCCTCATAGTTTATTTCTCGCCTCTTTACTTTGTTAATTCGCCGTTCTTGCTTCTCTCTGAAAATGGTCAATTCAGAAGCGAAGAACTTGGTCTCTTCTTCATGCTCTAACATCCTTTGCATGTCTTCCTTTGAGTAGAAAAGTTGGTGCAGGCCTTATTTGGTGTTAACACCTGCCAGAATATCTTTGAATTGCTGTATCACCTCTTTGACTGGGCATAGAATTTGCCTCTTGATCTCGGTATAGCTCTAAGTCAATACCTGTGAAGAATTTTTCTATTTCTTCTACCCATTCCATAACTTCCTTATGATTTTGCTGTATGCGGCCTAAGCACTTTTCACAAACATTAATTGTTTTGGTTATGCTCTTAATCCAGGTGCCGAAGTTGTCTAGCTCTTCGCCTTCATATATCTTCACCAGAATTTGGAAGCGTTGCTTCTTGATTATCTTGAGGTCCTGGAGGGCAGTTTTCCATTTGGTCAATTCAGAATCTAACCCCTCATCACTCTCCATCATGTTTATCAATTTTGTAGTTTCCACCAGAATAACTTTGAAAGACCTAAAAACTATTTTTATAACCCCTTCTCCAAGCTGTTCAAAATTATTCTTCCAATCAACACTTGCCAAAATGAAAGAGGTGGTTATACCCGCCGGTAAATCTAGAGTAGCTCTCTTCTCTAGTACAGTCTGTAATGAGGCCTTTGGGCAATTTGGGTCAATGGGACTCACCATCTTATGAATAAATTTCTTTAGAGCCTCATTATGCTCTGTTAAAGATTTGATGGTTTCCTCGTCTTTGCTCATAAAACCTAGAGCATGTTTGACCCCTATAGCTGCTAGGGTCTTACTCCTTTCTCTTGTTGGTTCTCCCAGATCTACCTCTTCAAATGTATAATCCTCTAGGGCGAGTGGTGCTTGAGAGGCGCTAGTAGAAGGAATTTCCCCCTGTGCCTTCCAGCGACCCCTGGTGTCTTGAGTGACGTAGGATATAGTCCTTGCCGGGATATTAGCCTCTGCTAGATGGAAGGCCTGCCCTAGGAATGACATATTCGTGTCTTCTCCTTCCTCTTCATCTGTATAAGTTCTTTTCCGTGACTGAATCTCTTTAGTAAACCAAGTAGATTTATTAAAGACAGTAACTGGCTCATATGGGGCAATGTGGAGTACTGAAGCCAAGCTTTGTGATCCAGGGGTCACTCCCTCCTCTTTATCTAACTCTTCTCCATGTTTACCTTCTTTCCTACCTTCTCCCTCATGATTTTATCCTTCATGGCTTTCTTCCTCTCCCGTCTCTTCTTCAACTGTAGCCTCCTATTCACCTTTATCTTGGCCTTCATCTCCGGAGGAACTGATTGATATTTCTGTATTAAGGCCTGTCATAGCTTCCAATGTGGTTTTGAAGGGAGATGCAGCTTTTGTGCTTACCGACACTTGGGGGGTCGGGATAGAGGAAGGCAAAGGAATAGATGGTGGTGGAGTTGGTGCCTGCATCGTAGGTGGTGGAGTAGCAATAGGAGGCAGAGTTGGTGTAGGAGTTGGGAGGAAAGGTGGCGGAGTCGAAATGGGAGGTGGGAGAGAGGTTGGTGGAGTTGGAATGTGAGGTGGTGGAGTTGGTGTTGAAATCTCTCCTACAGTTTTATCTCCTGCTATGCTCCGGGCAGCGTCGACATCTTGAGTTTCTGCCCTTTGTGGCCAGTGCTAGAGTCCACTCCTGTGATAGGCACGTTTAGTGTGGGGTTGGTGAATTGGGACGGAGGTGGAGTAAGGATCACTTGAGGATGGTGGGCGCTTGTTCTCCCATGTCAATTCCTATCGTGGAATCAGGTGTATCTTGTCCCTGGTCTGCAAACCCCTATAGGCCTTCAAAATAGGACACAGGGAACTCATCTGAGCCTAGGGCATCCAAAGGATTGTCCCGCTCTTTAGGAGCCTCTGCCTGCTTTCTTGTAATCTCCTTTTGCCTTAGAGAGGCTGCTTGAGATATTGTCCTTTTTACCAAGGGTACATCTTCCAGTTCTGGTTCCTCTTGTAAAGTTTCCAATCACGGAGAGGCAGAAGCCCTCTTTCTTTTATAGGTCCTCTTCCCTTCTCCACTGATAGGGAGAGACGAGTTGGAGATGGAAGGGCCTTCCCCTTGGGTGACCTGTGATGATCCAATAGGAGGATCTATCTTCCTTGTCATCTTGGTTTTCTGGGCCTTGCGCCTAGGATTAGAACCATATTCTACTGCATGTTCATGCCCATACACCGTTCCCGACTTCTGAGGTGGGGCCTTCTTGAACAAGGACACTGTGGTCTTCTCTCCACGTTTCTTATCTGCCTTCTTGGGTGGATCCATTAGTGCCTTCATGAGAATGGGATCCATTTGATAAGGCCTGTCGATCCATGCCTCATTCGTTCTGACCACATGCCTTGCTCTGAATTCCATGCTATCATTTTCCTCCTTATCTACCTCTGCATTCAAGATAGGCCGATTGCATATTTTATCAACAGTATATATCGACTCCAACACATTTTCTGAATCTTTGTCCCAAACCTTTGGGGGAATATTGACCACTAAGACCGCTTGTGCTAGTGTGAGGGACATCCTGCAGTAATCCCTAAATCTTACCTTGTGGTCATCGACCAATTCATCCAATGATCTTCAATGTGTGGCTCATGGATGTAGAACTTGTCAATGATATGGTTGTATGTGCCTATGGCGTCTAATCGGGCCCGAATATTTTTATATAGTTGGAGTGGGCACTTGTCCCACTCAAAGACCAATGATTTACAGATCTTCATGTCTTGGAGAGTGTAGGGGCCTATGGAAATGGGGAAGTCCCATCAATGCTTCTTCTTATGCTTGATGTGTTCATATGCATCTACAAGTTGCCTAGCCATTTCTAGGATGATTACCCAATCAGATGGGTACTTGGGTAGCTTCTTGGGGTGCAGGGTAGATCCTGCCAGTCTGATGTACGTGAAGGTTTTGAAGTGTATGTAGTACGCCCCTATGACCCTTATTTTGGAAACAACCTCTTCTGACAGTCTCTTCGCATAGTCACCCTCTATGGATATGATGACTGCGAAGATAAAGGCGTCGTTCACTATTCTGTAGTCCGGGCTATTTTCAGTCATATATGTTCTTCTTACCAGTCGTGGATAGACAATATGAGGCTATGCATTTGGTTCACCAAATTTTCCCTATTTTGTGAGCTCCAGATAGTCTGCTCGTGCGGCTAATAGGTACACTATGTATGAAGTCATATAGAACTTTGGATTGTGCTTCACCGTGGTCAGTTGCTCATCCAATTTATCACTTAGGATGGTGACCCAATCAAATCTGGACTTGCGGTTCCTTATCTTCTCTATCAACAAGATTATCCAGTTCTCAAGTTGGATGGACTGAGGTAGTCCATACACTCGGCTTATCAATGTGACTGCCGCTTGGATGTCATCTCTCAAGTATCCCCTCCTGAGATCTATTTTGTCTAGTTTGTTCTTCGAGAGAGGCTGCTAGAGGTATTCGCGATTTGCAATCTCATAGGCATCCTTAGTTTTATTCCCGAACCATCTCAACCCCTTTTCTATATAGAAGTCATAAAACTTGTCCATGCCCTTCTGAACATGGAAGACCTCTTCAATGTTGTCTGGTCTTAGGTCAAGGACTATATGTCCTTTTGTAGTCTTGACCACCCTTTCATCCAGTAAGTAGTGGTTGACCAATGTCATGATAAGCTCAAAGGATATGACCGCTTCCGGGTGTGCTGCTGCGTTGACTAGGCCTGATAAAACTAGCGAGGTGCAGTCTTCAGTCCTTCCCGCTGGTTGAGAAGACCTTACTAGGAATTGATCCCAGTCCATGTTCCCAATGTCTGTATCGGTGATCTCTAGATGTTTATTCCAGATCTTTGAGGGAGGGTGATACCCCTTAAATAGGTACTTCATTGGTGATGGTGTCTGCTTCTCAGGCATTCCTGCAAGAAAACATGCAAATAATCAGTATCTTTATTGAAAAAACTACTAAAGGAGGAGAGAAAACAAAACTAACTAAGAAAACTAGAAGTAGAGGGCTCTTAAGCAACCATAAATGAAGTTTTTATCTCTTTCATACTTTCAGACGCCGAAGACAAGGTCGGGGCGCCAAAGGCCAAAATTGTGAAGGATGAGGCTACAGTGAAGCAAGCCCTTTCAGACTTGCAGAGTGCGAAAAACTTTGCAGAAAATCGGGGTGCGAAAACCCGAAATCTCGAAGAGACTCGGGGGCTGAAGAAAAGCTTTCGACCTTTCGGTCTGTGAAAGTCCGAAGAAGGTTTCGGAGTCCGAAAGTCCGAAACCTCCGGGAAGGGAGACCTTGTCTTCAAATGTTTCGACATTTCAGTGCTTTCAGAGGTCCGAAAGGCCGAAAAGGCCGAAAGTGCGAACTGCACGTGGATTAAAATTTGCTGGAGGGGCTGTTTTTGGCCTTTCAGAGGCCAAAAACCTGTCTAGGTCGCGACACAAAAACCCTAAACCTTAAAAACACAAAGCAAAAAGATAAAACAACGACGAGCGACCCGACCAGACCAAAGACGAAACCTAGACTGACCTAACAAAAAAAACACTAGCCAAAAAGAAGAGAAGATGACAAAAGACAAGGCCCTACTTGCAAGGCACAAGAAGGGAGAAAACAAAGAGCCCCTGAGTGCGAGGAGAGCTACCTGGCAATGAACGATGAGGAAGAGAAATAGAGCGCGCGAGGAGGCGAGAGAAAAAGAACAAGTGAGAATAAAAAGTGACTTGGCCACTTAAATAGCTTGCGGGTGACGTCACCTGACTTCGGCATTTCAGAGGCCGAGACGTCGAAAGTCAGGTGGCCTCCTCCCCTTTCGGTGTTTCAGACGCCGAAACACCGAAAGGTGCGAAGGTTCTGCCCTTCGGCCTTTTCGGTGTTTCGGAGGCCGAAATACCGAAAAGGCTGGGCTCGGCCTTCGGTGTTTCAGAGGGCCTGAGGTCCTCCAAAATGCCGAAAGTACGGAAGGGCCGAAAAACACCTTTGTTCTCACAACAAGCCTCTCCAAAACCCAGTTCAAGGAATAGGGAGAGGGGAAGACCCAAAAGCCAAAAAGAAGGGGGCCCCCATGGTCAGAGGACCAAAATGGGGTGTATGTTGTGGAGAGAGAGAGAGGTGGATAGAATTAGAGAGGGATAGATAGGAAGGTGAGGTACCTAGAGGGGGAGATAGAAGTGAAATACCTAGATGGGGGGAGAGAGGTATGAGATGGATAAAATGATATAGAGAGGTGTGTAATAAGACATGGATGGAGAGGTATAGAGGTGAAGAGAGAGGGAGGGATAAATTAGAGATGAGAGAGAGAGGGTGGGAGGGAGAAGTGATAAGCTTGAGAATAAAGATAGAACATAAGAGAGAGTGGGAGAGGGAGATAGATATGGGATAAATAGGGAGGCGGGATAGGAAGAGAGGAAGAAAGGGAGGGAAAGAAATAGAGAGGAGGATATTTATGAGAGAGATAAGAGAGGGAGATGGAGAGAGATAGAAGATGTATCAATATAGGTGATGCATCCTCAAAAAAGAAGGTGAGGTAGAGAGGGTGAGAGGGTGGTAGAGACCTAGAGATTGGAGAGAGATGTGTGAAATGAGAGGGAGAGAGATAAGTATACTATTTAGGGGAGATAAAAAGAGCGAGATACCGATAATGAGAATACTAATAGGAGCATGCAGATTTCTAAAATTTGACTAAGCCTGAAAATTTATATGATCATCAAAAATATAGAATCTACATTATAACTCCTACAAATATGAAACCACTCTCAAACATCCTGAAAATATATACATGAAATACAAATTAAAGTATAAGAAAGAAAAAACACATATTGAAATGTCACTTATACTTAAATGTTATATTTCATGTATATATTCATGTTAGGAGATTAGTTGTGTCTTGATAATAAAAAAATGCATATTTTACATTTGGTGCATGCCATATGTAAATAATTTTCTACATATGGTGTGCACCGTATATGGCATGCACATTTTTAATTTATTTAGGAAACAAGCAGCCTAAGGCTTGGATTTTCCTTCAACATCCAACCCAAAGGCTTGGATTTGCCTTCGACATCCAACCCAAAGGCTTGGATGATTCAAACAGGCGTGAGACGTGTTTTCCAACAAACATACAAAAAATTCACATTTTTTTGTTCACGCTCCCTGTTAGGTTTGCACATGGTTCAACATAGAAAAAACTAGGCAACAAGATGTTATAGAACTCTCTATTATAGAACTCTGTGTTAGCTATCTAACCATGCAATTTATTTTGAATTTTGATCATGTTAAGCTTTTCATCTCTAATTTATTTTGTAAGTATTTTTAATTTTTTGTCAAAAACCAATGTGTACTATTTTGGGCATAGATTTTGGTTTGTTCATTGAATTTTGAAACAACTTGCTTTTTTATAAACTAGACTCCATTTCACACACACTCTAAAAAAAGTTTTGATTTTTGATTAGTTTTCAATGATTTCTAGGGGTAGTAGGCTCAAATTTCATATTTTCAGGATGTGTCCAGTTTGAAAATTCGAAAAAAATCGTAAATTCATAAACAAATTAGTAGAAAAATCTAGGATAAACTACGTAGTATTAGCTAACTTCTCACTTGAGCGATTAAAAAAATAAGAAAAAAAGTTAACATTTTAGGGAGAGAACACCAGATGCTATGTTATATTTTTTCACAAAAAATACGACCACTTTTTGTGCTCCTCCTTTTTGAGGGCCTTAATCTCCACCATTTAAAAAAATAAATTAGTAGTTTATAAACTAGATTCAGAGTACTACAACTCTTGTTCTTGTCGAATCTTCACAATTTGTCTTATTAACTTTATTCTCTCATCGAAGTTCAAAGTTTTCTTATTTAAAAACAAAGTGGCATCTTATACCCCTTCTGTGGTCCCCCACCTTTGTGCACTTACTATATGTTGACTTATATGTGGTGATTCTATCATAGTAGTTGTGGTGCAACACTTATGGTTCGTTCACATGTCATAGTGTCGTGACACCAACTGCAAATCATTTGGAAGAACTCACAACCATATATGAAAATAGAGTTTGCTAGAAGCATGAACAATGAATTAGAGAACAAGTTCACGTAGTTAAATCTGAGAGTAGAATATTTGTTTGAGAGATGGATTATGTATTGCAGGTAGTTTGAAGTGAAATTGTGTTTTTATTTTCTATTGCAAGCAAGGAGTTGGTAGTTGTGCCTATATAAGAAACATGATTACACAATAGTGTTAAGGTTTTAATTATTAATTTACAGTGTGCAATACTGGTTATGTACACAAGATGACTGTCTACATGGAGGCATCACACTCGATGATACACATGTGATTCTTGGAATTTTTGAGTTGGTTGGTGTAATGTCCCCAAAATATTTAAATGGCTTAATTTAATGAATTGATTAAGTGGTCCCAAATTTAATAATATCTTACGAACCCTTTTAATTAATTAATTCAATTATAAAATAAAAAGTAATAAATAACTAATGTCAACCCGCTTGTAACCCTTCGAGAAACTTCTTGGAGCTCTTTACAAGGTTGTGGTTTACATTGCAGGAAATCATTGTGGAGTTTATGTTTATTCTGTACTTGCAATTCTAGTTGGAATTTAGTGTCGTTCGTCGTTTTAGAGGTGCAAGATCCTCCCTATTCTCACATTTTCAATTTCGATGGGAGCACTCCTCACCTATTATGCATGTTGGTCCAAATCTGTGAAGCCTTCACTTGAAGGAAAATTTGTAATAATTGAGAATATCATCTAGAAATATAATTACTCTATTAGCATCAGTTCATTAGTTTTATATTCCCTGTATTGATTCATTGTTTTGCACAATATTATTGGTAATACATTGGCACTAGGAAGACTCAATTGAAGATTTGGAAGAGTGCTGTGGAAGTGGGCATACTTTTTTTTACGAGCATCTTTTTACGTATGAGTGAAGGGTGGAGATTGTCGAAGGGTGGAGGTTAAGCTTTACATATAGAGATAGAATATATAATTATGTGAAGAAGGTCATATTATGATCAAGATAAACAATTATAGAAACCGTACGAGTGAGTGTGTGCCGAATAGAGAACATATGGGTAAGTGGAGAGGCCGTATGAGTGTGACAAGTTCTTTCCGTATACAAAAGACATACAATGTTGACTACACCATATGGTGAGAGGGTTTATTGTTCCGTATAAAGACATGAATTCATTCTTCTTGTACGGGTGAGAAGAATTTTTGTGCGAGAGGGCAGAGAGTCACTACAACATTTGGGGTCAAATTTCGACGCCAATTTGCGACGACGCTACCATTTGTGTGTATTTTTGTATTTTTTTAAGTGCCCGCGATGCTGTTGCAATAGCGACGATACCGTCATAATTGTGACACCCTCTTGATTATAAAAAAAGAAAAGAAAAAGAAAGGCTCATTTGTGATCGAACTGTGCATGCGAGCGGAAGGAAACTATACCATTCTGCGCGCGAAGAGGGCTCTTGTTGTATTGAATCCAGCTACCTCCGGGTCGGTTTTCAATTCATTCAGCTAGTTTCCTTCATGTTCCATTCTGCACACGAAGAGGGCTCTTGTTGTATTGAATCCAGCTACCTCCGGGCCGGTTTGCAATTCATTTAGCTGCTTTCCTTCATGTTTAGGGTATAGCCACCACGTACTCATCAACAAGCTGCCACCGCGTACTCACCATTTGAGCTATGTCTTGTATGTCTTGTATACGCCGTAATGAGAACATACATCGTAATCTGCACAAACCCTAGCATAAAGAAAGTGATGCTTTGTCACGGGCAGTATGTTGCTGTTGTCTCATTGAAGCTTTGACCCTATCTATTGAAGGTCAGATGCCAATGAATTTTGCAATGGTTGGTGTCTTTTTAAATGCCTCATTGAGGGATTGAACAAACTGTCTGGAACCTGGACATTCA
>MU225974.1:656549-672225 GCA_018584345.1 Thuja plicata | reverse complement strand
AATACCTTATGATTGATTTAGCTAAGTTATTGATGTAGCTTATCTTACGATCTTGTATGTAATAAACTATGAATTTTATATCATGCATCTAGTTGTGTAGCCGTATATACAGGTGCAGGAAATAGAGAGGCAAGGAGAAGTGTATGGATTGACTATGCACATGCATAATTGTAGACGAGGATCAGTAATAGGGTGCCATGCATTGCTTAGATCCTTTGGATCTAACCCCATCTTGACTTTCCTTATAGGTTCTAGATCATACATGAGCATACTGGATTCAACCCTGGGTCAACACTTCAACGACATCAGGCAGTGATGCTAAGTCTTTTGTACACCTTTTGCTTGGTAATTTGAAGCCATCAATGGACACTTACAATCCTAAACAATTAGTATACCATTGATGGCTTCATAATTATTAAGTGAAAGGGAGTTCTCTGATCCGAAACCCCCTTTGGTGACGATCCTATGCAGTTCCACACAGCGCTGGTGGTTTATAAAAAATTTGGGGCCTTCTAACACTATATATTCTATGCAGATGCACGTGCATTCTCAATTCAGAGTATGAAAATCTTATTTTGGAGGATGGAGAGAAGCCAAACACATAAAGAACATGCACATAAACATGATAGCTGGGAAATATAAATATAGATATCACAACAGCTGAGAAACATAAATGTAGGTATCATGGTCACAATTGTTTGGAGACAACATAATTAAGTGGTATACCCAAACGATACAACACAACCACCACTCCAGTTCTTACTTGGCATTGCACGATCCAAAAACCATAGATAAGGAATAAATTTAGAGAGCGGAGTTATATTATTTTGGTTGTTATGGCCCTCCTCCGCTCTCTAAATTTATTCCTTATCTATGATTTTTGGATCGTGCAGTGCCAACTTAGAACTGGAGGAGTAGTGGTTGCGTTGCATCGTTTGGGTATACCACTTAATTATGTTGTGTCTCCAAACAATTGTGACCATGATGCCTACATTTATGTTTCTCAGTTGTTGTGTCCCAGGATCCCTTATGACCCTTTATGACCCTTTACGATCCCTAAGAATACATCTTAGAGATCTTAAAGTGTCATAAAGGGTCATAAGAGTGTCCTAGGAGGGGCCATATGAGTTTCCACCTTCACGTGGTTTGCCTTGTTAAGGAGAGAATGTTAAACTATTCTCGAAACAAAGAGAAACTCTTAAAAACTCTAAAGTGACACTAAAAAATACATGCGACGTCGAGCCGTCGACAATTGCCGACAGCTCGATGTCGCATGTATAACAAACTCATCGCACAACTGTCATAATTTTGATGCTCACTATGCGATGGCTATGTGTCATAATAGCGACAGATAAAATGTAACGACATCATGATTACCATTATAGCCAGCTTGTATTGCGACACCCAGACGTCACTTTTTTCAGACGTGCGACGAATTTGTTATACTTGCGATGTCGGGCTGTCACAAAATTATCGACGGCTCGATGTCTCATGTATAGAAAATTCATCACACGTCTGAAAAAATGACAGATAACATGTGACGCCTACGTGTCGTAATATTGACAGATAACATGCGACACCTACATTTCATAATAGCGACACATAAATTGTAACACCTACGTGTCATATAGGGACATTAAAAAAATGTATCGACAACTTGGTAACCATCATAGCTGGCTCATATTGTGATGGTTAGTACCATCGCAATAACGACGGATGAAACAACCGTCGTTAATTCTGACACCAAAACTGCAACACTAGTCTCTGTCGCTAGGCCAACGGGAAGGTGTCAGAAAAGTGACACATAGCCATCGAAAAGAGGCCTCAAATGTACTAGTGATTTCTACTATATGAGCATTATTGTGCCATATGAAACTGCTAGGTACATTATAGTGGTATCAGAGCTAGTGTTCTTGCCAACTTACTGGGTAAAGTTGGATGAGGACAAGATCCCAATTAGTAGACAGGGTGGGGGAATCATAATAAGCATGCCAATGATTCTCAGAATGAGAGGTCCTATACACAACATTCCCACACACACCTTACAATGTCAATGTTTCCTCAAAGGATTGAACAACATGAAGAACCTGAGCTACACGAGGAAGAGAAGGATAAAGAATAAACTAACCATGCAAAGGTAATTGCTAAACTATTATGAATTGGAGGTACCATTGCTGCACTGGTTGACACTCCATGATGTAGTGCATTTCAAGTGTGTGGTACGCTCTAGGGGCAACATGTTGTAGTCATGCTTGAAAATGTGGCCACACTCAAATTAATAAAATAATCACTCGTAACCAGGAGGGGTTTGCGTACGAAGGAGCATGGGGGGTTTGAAGTCAAGGTGACGGGAGGAAATCTACTGTCATATACTCATTTGGTTCTGCAACTCAACATCACCATGGGGAACTACACAATAAAAAATGATTTCTCCGTGGTAGATTTGGATGATGCAGATGTTATTTTGGGCATTCAATGTATGAAGACCCTCAAACAATACACACATAGTTTTAAGAGGATATATTTCTCATTTGAAGTGGATGGAAAGAAGGTGATACTGAGAGGATTGTCAAATGGTGGGCCCAGGGAGATTTCAACAAAGTAGATGGAAACAATTTTCAAACATGACAAAGTCATTTGGGAAACACAATGTTTTATTTCAACCAAACCTCCGAGTGAACCACAAGAATACTACCATGATGATGTTCTTCAGGTAGTGTTGGGAAGACAGTTTGGTTTTCGTAGATATTCGACCAAGTATACCCCCAAATAGATATTTTGAGCATACAATAGAGTTGGAGGAGGGAGCCAAGCCTATTATCACCGTGCCATATCGCCATCCCAAGAATTTCAAAGAAGAGATAGAGAAAATGATACATGAACTCGAAAAAGGATGGATCAAACCCAACTCCAGTTCATTTTCATCCTTAGTAGTTTTGGTTAAGAAGAAGGAGGAGACCCTAAGGATTGCATCAACTACCAATCATTGAATAAGAAGACCATCAATAATAGATACCCCATTCCCAGGATTGATGAGATGTTAGATGAACTACATGGAGAGATCTACATCTCCAAGATTGATCTCTATTCTGGACATCACCAGATCTGCACGAGGGAGCAAGATGTATAGAGACAACATTTTTTTTCCACTACAAACACTATGAGTTCTTGGTCATGCCATTTGGATTTACGAATGATTTAGCCACTTTCCAGTCTTGCATGAATCATATCTTTGACAAGTAGTTGCGTAAGTGTTTTTTGGTGTTCTTTGACGACATACTTATTTATAGTAAGACATGTAAGGAACATTTGAGGCATTTGGATGAAGTATTAGGAATCATGGAATCACAATCATTGTTTGCGAAGAGGTACAAGTGTGAGTTTGGGATGAACAAAATTTTATACATGGGACATGTCATTAGTACCCAAGGGGTTTAGGTGAATCATAAGAATATTTAGGAAATTCTTGATTGGCCCACACCCAAGACACTCACGGAGATGCATGGGTTCTTCAGACTGTATAATTACTACATAATATTTGTGAAAGAGTACTCACAACTATGAGCACCACTAAAAGACCTAAAAAAGAGGGTGGATTTCCATTGGGATGAGAAGACACAACAATCATTTGATAGATTGAAGGAAATCATGAGTACATGTTCGGTATTGGCACTACTAGAATTCACTTGACACTTCATCCAGGAGTCCAATGCATTAGGAGAAGGCATTGGAGTGGTGTTAATGCAAGCCTGTCACCCCATCACATTTTAGAGTCAGAAACTCTCAGGAGTTGAATGACTATACTTGATTTATGATAAGGAGATTCTTTTCATCATGCATGCATTGTCTAACTTTAGACAATACCTCAGTGGAGAAAAATTTACGGTGAGGAAAAACCACAACAGTCTGAGATATTTCCTGGAGAAAAAAGACTTGAACGAGCAACAATAGAAGTGAGATAAAAATCCAAGAATATGATTTTTACACTGAGTATGTGAACGGGAAGAAGAATGTGGTGGCCAACACACTATTATGGAGATCTTCCATATGTTTACTATCACAGATTTTGACAGATTGGAAGGCCCACCTGTCGGTCGATTACTCCACGAACACCTTTGCATGCCAATTGGTGGATGATCAAATACAATATCATAGGTACAAGGTGGTTGAAGTTATCATAGACTACAAGGATAAACTCTATTTGGTACCACAATCAAAGATGAAGGAGAATATTTTGAGAGAAGTTCACGATTCACCTTGGAAAGACACCTAGGGTACCTCAAGACCTATAAGAAAATTTGGGAGAGATTCGCTTTGAAGGGCCTCAAAGATGATGTACTTTATTACATGAGAGTATGTGTCACTTTCCATTAGAATAAATTTGAGGATACCTTTTCTGCGGGGCTACTTCAACCTTTGCCAATACCTGATCATGGATGGGAAAAAATCTTGATGAAATTCATCACTGTACTTCCCAGGGTGTAAGGGAAGGAATGCATTTATGTTTTGGTGGCTAATTTGACCAAATCTGCCCATTTATTTTCCATTCCCATGGGATTTAAGGAATCTCAGGTGGTAGAGTTGTTCTTCTAAGAGGTGTTCTGCTTGCATGGCCTTTCATGGAACATAGTAAACGACATGGATAGTAGTTTCCTCAACACTTTCTAGATGAAACTTTTTTGCTTGGTAGGTACAAAGTTATCACCAAGTATGAGATACCACTTGTAGATTGATGGTCAAACAAATATTGTGAAAAAATGGTTAGAGGGATACCCGAAGAACTACATCTAAATGAAACTCATTGGTACATTATATTTTGGGTTCGTGGTACACTCCAGGGGCAATGTGTTGTATTAATTCTCAATAGTTGATCCACACTCAATTTCATCAACTCATCACTCATAACCAGGAGGGGTTTGCATACGGAGGATCACGAGGGGTTTGAAGTCAAGGTGGAGGGAGGAAATCTACCATCATGTACTCATTTGGTTCTGCAACTTAGGATCAACATGGGAAACTACACAGTGATACATGATTTCTTTGTGGTAGATTTGGATGATAGAAATTTCATCTTGGGCATTCAATGGATGAAGATCCTCAACTAGTACACATAGAGTTTAGAGAGGATGGAGTTCTCATTTGAAGTGGATAGCAAGAAGGTGGTATTAAGAGGAATGCCAAATGGTGGTCTGAGGGAGATTTTGGTGGAGTGGGTGGAAGCAATTTTCAAACATGAGGAAGTCATTTGGGAAGCACAATGTTTGGTTCAACCAAACCTCTGAGTGGAAAAAATGAATACTACCATGATGATGAGCTTCAGGCAGTGTTGGGAAGACATAGTTTGGTCTTTACAGACATTCTGCCAGGTATACACCCACATAGAAGTTTTGAGTATATGATTGTGTTTAAGGAGGGAGTGAAGACTATTATAACCACACCCTATCACCATCCTAAGAAGTTAAAATAAGAGATAGAGAATAGGATCCAAAAACTACTTGATAAATGATGGATCAAACCCAGATCGTGTCCCTTTGCATCCTTGGTAGTGTTGGTGAAGAATAAGGATGGGACCCTTAGGATGTGCTTCAACTATCGAGTATTCAATAAGAAAACCATCAAGAATAGATACCCCGTTCCCGGGCTCGATGCATTTTTAGATGCACTACATGGAGCGGTCTACTTCTCCAAGATTGATCTCCATTCTGGGTATCATCAGATCCACATGAGGTAGAAAGATGTACAAAAGACAATATTTAATTTCCACTAAAAACACTATGATTTATTTGTCATGCCATTTGGATTGATTAATGCTCCATAAACTTTCTAGTCTTGTGTGAACCACATCTTCAACAAGTAGTTGCATAAGTTTTTTTTGGTGTTGTTTGATGAAAAGATTATTTACATTAATATGTGGGAGGATCATCTGAGGCATTTGGATGAAGTATTCAAAAAATTATTGATTGGCCCACACCCAAGACACTCATAGAGTTGCATGGGTTCTTCAGACTGTGTAGTTACTCCAAAAGATTTGTAAAAGGGTTTTTGCAACTAGGAGAACCACGAACAGACCTGAAAAAGAGGGGGGATTTTAATCAGGATGAGAATGCACAAAAATCCTTCACTAGATTGAAGGAAGTCATGAGTATGTGTCCGGTACTGGCACTACCAATCTTCACTCAACCTTTCATCCTGGAGTGTGATGCATCAGGAGAAAGCATTGGATCATTGTTAATGTAAAACCACCACCCCATCGTGTTTGAGAGTAAAATTATTTTGGGTTCTGAATGACTATACTTGATCTATGATAAGAAGATTCTTTCCATCATGCTTGAATTGGCCAACTTTTGTTAATACCTCCTTAGAGCAAAATTTGTGGCGAGGATAGACCACAAAAGTTTGATATATTTCCTTGAACAGAAGGACTTGAACGAGAGGCAACATAAATGCATGATTAAATTTAAAGCATATGATTTTTAAATTTAGTGTGTGAAGGGGAAGAAGAATGTGGTGGTTGATGAACTATCAAGGAGACATTCCATATGTTCATTTTGATAGATTTTAGTAGATTGGAAGGCCCACCTATTGGCCAAGTACTCCAAGGACACCTTTGCATGAAAGTTGATGGATGAATAAATATAGGATGAAAGATACAATATTGTTGATGATATCATCTACTAAAATGATATAATCTATTTGGTACCCAAACCAAAGATAAAGGAGAATATTTTGAGAGAAGTTCATGATTCACCCTTGGCAGGACACCCAGGGTACCTCAAGACCTGTAGGAAAATTTGGAAGAGGCTCACTTGGAAGGGCCTCAAATATGATGTATTGAAATAATTGATGAAATGTACCACTTTCCAATAGAATAAATCTAAGCGTACCTTGCCTACGGGGATACTTTATCCTTTGCTAATACCCTATCGTAAATGAGAAAGCATTTCGATGAACTTCATCACTGGACTTCCCAGGGTGAAAAGGAATGATTGAATTTATGTTGTAGTGGATTTTTTGACCACATATGCCCATTTATTTTTCATTCCCATATGATTAAAGGAAGCTCAGGTGACAGAGTTGTTCTTCCGAGAGGTGTTCCACTTGTATGGATTTTCGCAGAACATAGTCAGCAATAAGGATAGCCATTTCCTAAACACATTTTGGATATAACTTTTTCGCTTGGAAAGTATGGATTTTTCACCAAGTACGAGCTACCACCTATAGATAGATTTTCAGATAGAGACTGTGAACAAGTGGTTGGAGGGTTACTTGAGGAAATACATCACAACACAATAGAAAGCATGGATTTGTTGGCTTGATTTAGGAGAACATTGATACAACACTACCTACTACATGTAAATAGGTATATCAACCTTCAAAGCTCTATATGGATATGAGGTTTCATCATTCATGGATCTGATATAAGGAATTAATTGTGCATGAAGGGCTAGGGACTAGTTGCAAAAGAGTTTGGACATCCTTCAATCTCTCAAGGATAACCTACAATTGGCTCAGAATCAATAGAAGATGTACATTGATAGACACATGATTGAGCAAAGTTTTGAAGTTGGAGATCTGGTCTACCTCCAACTACAACCATACAAATAGTCTTCCTTCAAGAAATATGGTGCTGAGAAGCTGAAACCTTGCTTCTATGGACCATATAGAGTGGTACGAAGAGTGGGGGAAGTTGCCTAAAAGTTGGATCTTCTAGAAGGAATTCAGATTTAGAACATCTTTCATGTTTCATGCCTCAAGAAGGTAGTCAGTCAGAGTGCCATGGTTTCCAAGTAAATTCCACCTATTGATGAAGAGGGAAAACTTGCATTGGAAACCACGCAAGTCATCGATGTTAGAGAGAGGAATTTAGGTCACACACCATCAGGGAGTACCTAATTTGCTAGAAAGATCTATCGATTGAAGATGCCACGTAGGAGAGAAAAAAAATCTTAGAGCATCTGAGTTTGCAATTTCTTGAGGGAAAGAAATTCTTGGGTTAGAAAGACTGTAATATCCCCAAAATATTTAAATGAATTAATAAAAGTAATTGATTCATTGGTCTCAAATTAATAATATCTTATAGACCCTTTTAATTAATTAAATTAATTATAAAATAAAAAGTAATAAATAACTAATGTTGGCCTACTTGTAACCCTTTGGGAAACTTCCTAGAGATCTTTATAAGGCCGTAGTTTTCATTATGGGAAATCATTGTAGAGTTTATGTTTCTTGTTTACTTGCAATTCTAGTTAGAATTCAACATTGTTTGCCATTTTGGAGGTGCAAGATCCTCCCTATTCTGGTATTTGTAGTTTTGGTGGGAGTCACTCCTCACCCTATTATGCCTGTTGGTCGAAATCTGTGAAGCCTTCACTTGAAGGAAAATATGTAATAGTTGAATATTATCTAGAAATACAATTACTCTATTTGTACAGGTGAGTGTGGGCCGCATAAAGATTGTACGGGTAAGTGGAGAGGAAGTATGAGTGTGATGAGTTCTTTTTGTGTGGGAAAGGTGTATGATGTTGTTTGTGGGGAAGGTTTATGGTGTTGATTGTGGCTTATAGTGAGAGGATTTATTGTGTCATACAAAGATGTGAATTCATCCTTGTACATGTGAGAAGTATTGTTGTGTGAGAGGGGAGAGAGTTCTACTATACAGGCATTATTGTGTTATACCAAAATACTTAGACGATTGGTATGTCCACACACACACACACACACAATCCCATGTGAAGGCGCATATATTAGACACATGCTATAGGTTGAAAGGATAGAATTGGATTTAACATTCTTTGATGTGAAACATTAGAGTGATTGCAAAAGACTATTCTCTAGATTGAAAGATTGTTAAAAGTTCTTGCTATATCGAATCTTTGTTGATTTTGAATAATGTAAATTTGAATGTATTTTGGTGGCGGGTTTTCTCCATAAGGGTTTTCCATGTAATTCTTTAAGTTCTATGTAATTTATGAATACATACTATTCCATTTAGTTCTATATAGTTTTAGATTTTGTAAGTGTTGTTGACTATTTTTGAATACATAATCTTAAGTTTACTTAATTTAATTAAACCCAATCTATTGATAATTTTCAACAGGTTTGCGGATCCCAAAATGGTGTTGCACTTTCCTTTTTTTGGTTTTCATTGATGTCACTATTATGGAGTTATCAATATCGATTAGTATGTTTCAACAACAATTACATTACTGTATCTTTCGATATCGGTGTTCGTGATCACCGACATGTCTCACTGATAGATATGGGTTTGAGATTATTGGCAGAATTCCTAGACCAACTTGGAGTATGACATGTTTAGTCCAGACCTATCCTACACTCGACCAAGTTCATTTTTTGATTATACAAGAATAAATGTAAAATGAAAATATATTCATATGCTTTATGTTTGGCTGAACAAAAGGTTGTATATACCAATGCTTGGTATATAATTACAAGTACACCATGTATTTGATAGACACAATTATTCATCTAATGTGATGCTATGTATATGTGAACAATATATAGAATATTATATCGATAAAGAGAAGAAAAAATGTATTACACCGAGAACTGTATCCAATGCATATGCTGATGCTTGTCTATTATTTCAATTTTGTATATCTAGCCATCAATGCTATTTTTGTATCAGGAGAGTGAGTCCAAATGGTAGTGAGCCAAACCAACAGTTAGCTACCCTATGTATTACATAACCATTACATTATACTTGAGAGCTAACCCTCTCTGTGGTTTTTTCCATCTCGGGTTTCCATGAAAAAATATGGTGTTATGTGTTATAATATTTACTTTCTATAATTTCCTTTTCAACAAATTTGAAATATTTTATATTGTAAATTAGTTAAGTGATTTAATTTTTTTAAGGGTATATTGATTCACCCCTCCCCTCTCATACCACCAGGTGTTCAACAATTGGTATTAGAGCTAGTTCCTTTGTAAGAGTCAAACTGCTTGAAGGAGATCCAAGAGGTTTAACCCTTATCATCGACATCCACTATAAATTAAAACAATTTATTATCAGTATGGGAAGATTTGAAAGAGGTTGAAGAAGCCAAAAAAGTTCTATCTGAAAATCTTCAGATGGAAAATGACTGTATTCATAAATTAAAGGAGAAGATCCAAAAGTTTAAATCCAGACATAAAAAGTAAGCAATGAGCTCAAAATGGTAAATGCGACTATCACCAATTTGATAACCAAATTTGAAGAAGGAGAACAATCCAAGAATCTTATGAACAATTTAATCATGAGAAAATATGATGAAAACCAAAAGATTCGACAAGAAATCCCGTCTCTCAAATCAAATCAGACTGAAATCAAAACAAGCAAAGAAAAGATAAAAACTAGTTCGGAGAAATTAGATGACATCTTGAATGCTTAGATATTTCAAAAGATAAGAAGGGACTTGGATGTGAAACTAATGAATCCTCCCACAAAAAAATCTAGGAGGAAGATAAAGAAGTACCAGTAAGTCAAAATGAAACTACATATGAACGATTGGACATAGGGAAGGCTCTGGTAAGTCACCAGGTAAGTATGAATTTAAATTATTTTAAAGGTATTTGTTTCAAATGTAATAGATTTGGACATAAGGAAGCAAGCCGTCGAAGTAGGACTAATGTTAATAAAATAACAATTCCTTTACTGGTAGATGTTTCAATTGTAATATCTTTGGTCATAAAGCAAGTCAATGTAGGAAACCAAGTAATAATAATAAGAAGTTTACTAGATATTATCATATGTGTTTTTTCTATGGTCATAAATATAATCAGTGCAGGTCAAGGCAAAGAAACACAAAAATTGATGCTTCAATTATAAAAAGATTGGACGCAATGCAAAGAATTATAGATCTGTAAATGTGTAAAGGACAAAACCAACAAATATTATTGATAAGGAACAAGTCACCGAAGAAATGAAGAAGATTTTGGGTCAAGATGGATATTGGTATCACTAGCACCGATGCACAAAACCTCACTGAAAAGTAAGCAGCCTCATGGCTGTCGGTTAGGGGGAGAAAAATGCTCTTCATTTGTCTCCTATCCTGAGAAGGAAAAATAATAAAAAATCTACTCCTTTTGGGAGGTATCAATTGGAAAATAAGTGGAAAATAATCCTTTCGGTAAAAGGCTGAGTTAGTGGGCCTACAATGCATTTAATGTGTCATTACCTCAAGATTACACAATAAATACCGTATGTCACTAGTCATTTCACAGATTGAAAAAATTAAGTCGAGGAGCTAAAGAGTGAGAAAGATGAGATATAGTAATTAGAAGGGTTTGAAGAAATTTATCTCATCACTAACACATTTGGGAACATTTTTAGATGAGCGAGCATCCGATCGCGTCGGTCCCAAAAATTGTAAAATGCGATTTTGAGCTATATAGAAGTGTCAAATTTTGATTTCGATCCCAAAAAAGCACTTTTGAAAATTAGATTCCAATTCAAAGCATTAGGAATTGAAGAGAGAGAGAGAGGATCAAACACTTGGGCAGTCATGATGAAGCCAGGTCACTGAAGAGGAACTCCTCAATGTACAAATCCAGGAGAACGCAATGAAGGGAACACCGAATTGCTGCCACCATGCAAGTCTAGAATGAAAATGCAATCTTATGCTAGATGAAATACCTAGGACATGGTTGTGTTAGAATGAATTTAGAATAACTGAGAGGGGAGGGGTGAATCAGTTATCCTCAGGTCTAGATGTAGCAAATAATTTTTTTTGTATTTTAGATCTACTCAGCAGTAGTAGCATATGTCAACAATTTTAATCATGCAGTTTACTGTATAATGTAATTAGCTTGTAGAAATATAACAGTAAAACAAACCATAAGAATTCACACAAGTTGACACAAGTATTTAACATGGAAACCCAATATGGGAAAAACCACCAGTAACATGCTACCAAGTTTCACTCTTCTGAAGTGAGCTCTGTGTGGAGCCAACCCTGTTAAAGGTTACAATAACACACTGTTAGGTGTGAAATAGTTAAAGGATTTAATCACCCTGTCAGGAATGGCCTTGTTAGAGGAATTAGAACATTCCACCTGAATGTCACCTTGTTATAGGATTTATACAAATGACTGTTAGGTCAACCTTGTTAAAGGATTTTAACTGATATAATGGTTAGAAAGTAATCAACAGTTGTGATCTGATACATACAAATTACTTTAAAAATTTAGATCCAATTATAGCTCTGATGCTAACTTACTGGATGGCCTGTATTGTCATTTCAATCTTTTGATATGCTTGGAAATCTGTCAAGCAATCACACATGCAACTTTCTGCTTCTGTATTCAGCCTTCTCTGCTAGGTCATGCCAATTAGTAAATCAACTATGCAACCCTCTTGCATACACACATCAACTTGCACACATAATGAATAACCCCTTGAGGTTATCATAAACTTCTCTGTCTAGGTTAGATAAATATTTTCTGCTTAATCAAGATCGCAGATCTTAGGTTAGGTCAGATCCAACAGATCATTCCATCATTTCATTACATTTACTTCTCCAAAGTAGTCTCTAATTAAATCTTGAAACCATGCATTAATTACGGTTACCCATACATTAAATGATGTGGATCAATCTTTAATTAACATTACATATCCCAGTAAAATTAACTAAGTCAGCCAGAGATCTCAAATCTCATCCTTAATCCAAAAACTGTAAGTCGGCCAACATCACTGTTTTCACTCAGCAATTTCACTGGTGCTTGGCACTAAACAAACTTGCTCGTCACAAACAACTTCGCTCAACACAAACAACTTTTCTTGACACAAGAAACTTCGCTCGGCACAAGCCAAACTTGCTCGGCACAAAACAGCCAGAAAAACTATCTTTGAAAGATAAACAACTAATTACTTTGCCAGAGTGCCAACTGATCAAGTACCATTTTATTTGCCTTAACTCAACCATTCACTTGGTCTTCTTGTTAAATCTTCTTCATCAATAATAGATATGGTACTCAAATAGATAACAATAGTCTCACCAGTTAAGGTTTGACATCAATGACAAAATAACAATTGCTTGCATTGTCACTTTCCAACAGGTTGTGAGACCCATCGTTTAATCATCATTGAGCATTTTTAGAACATCAGAGTCGATACAATCCTTATTGGTGCCACTACGACCATAAGAATATGAATATGAATTTCTTCAAATAAAATGTAGGAAAAAAATGTAAGCACTGGGGCACAAAAGCCAAGATGACCTAAACATTGTTTCCTGTTGATGTTGCAAGAGTACACCAGTATCGAGGCATTCAAAGCCAAGACAACCATGAGTGAATTCATGCTTAAACAAATAGAGCAATAACTATCAAGGAGATAGTACCAACCTCACCATGGCATACAAATAAACAAGATCGAGGGATGTGAGGCTTTTCCACCTTAGTGCGGGAGCTCTTATCACATACACCCTGTTTATTTGACGTTGTCGGATCATCAGGACTACACCAACAAGAAGTAGACAAAGAAAATATCAATGAAATCCATGAGAATAGACAACATACAAAGAAAGATTCAATCATAGCTCAGCCAGTTTCAAAGTTTTTGAATATGTATGTGTATAGGGTGTTGAAAAACACCGTTATGCTTGTGAGTGCATTATGTTTGATTGTTATCGATAGAAGTTTATGTTGTGATATCCAATGTGTGTTGAAAAACAAAAATGTGTCCAAAGATAGTGTTGAGAAACATTATTTGAATTGGGGAGTTGAGAAACACCAGTTTGTGTCAGTAGCGAGTGGTCCCGCAGAAGTGACAAGATTACTGACTCGGGTGTAAACCAAAGATGTGATCAAATTGGGGACTCATGCCCCCAAGTAATGATGACTGACTTGACGTATTTTGTGAGGGTGAACTAGATGTGGTTTCCCCTAGGTGTATGGTGCTGGATCACTGGCAAGTCAATAGGGTTCGCAAAGGAACCAGAGTGTCACGAAAGTGACCGAAAGTTATGTACAAACTAAAGCAAAGAATCGTCAAGATCAAGTATCGATAGATAGAGCGTTTGAGTATAACTCCAACTGTAATGGATGCAAGCAATCTTAATAGTACAGCGATAGTAGACAGACGCAGTGAGAACCACTAGTGACTAACGCAAGAGAGATTCTCAAGTGAAGAGATCGTAGTACTAGCTAGACATCAGTAGGCAGATGCAGTGAGAACCACTGGTGATTGATGTTAGGGAGATTCTCAAGGAGAGAGATCTCAGTATAAGAAAAGTGATAGTAGGCAGATGTAGTGAGAACCACTGGTGACTGTTGCGAAGTAGATCCCAAAAGGTGATGGGATAGTGCCCCCTAGACCAGGGGGGTTACCCCTAGAGTATGACCAGTTTCAATCCATGTAAGTTGGTGTCTTGAAGGTAAATGAGAGCATGTTGACTCCAAGGAATCTAGGTTAGATTGCCCAGATACCTAATAGCTTATCACCTTTCAAAAGATTATCCCTAGAACAAGGCTCAATCTTCAGGAGTCAGCGTTAGATTCCCTCGATACGTATTCATTAAAATATATTCAATAGAGATTTTTTATTTTTTATTTTTTTTTGGTGGATGCATCAAAAGTTCCCATTGCTAGGTTTGCACCAAGATGATCATTTTTTCAGGACTTTTTATGTTTTTTAGATTTTTAGAGATTTTGCAATTTTTAGATTTTTAGAGATTGCTCGATCTTAAGCAAGATCACAAAGGTTTTGCCCCAATTTCTAGCAAGGTGTAGGACATTGCAGATGGATTAGAAAGCTGATGTATGAGATGAATAGCCAATGATAGTTGAGGGTGAATGCAACCCTCAAGGACAGTCTCTTCAAGATTACCCAAGCGAGGGAAAAAATAATATAGCAATGTAGGCTTATGGAGTGATGCTGTATAGCATTTAGAGTAATGACCTGATGTCATGAAAAGTATGTGGTCCAAAAGAGTGGACATGTCAAGAGACTTCTAAGAACTTGTTTTTCAATTTTTTTCCTTCTTCATTTTGATCAAGACCAAGGGGTCATTAGGATAGGATAGGATATAGCTATGATAGCACAATCGGGATAACAGGTGATGGAGGTATAAGTGGATGGTTTGGATTATGGAAGGAATGCTCAGAGATAGGAAGGATAGGTCTGGGATAAGCAAGATCATGATATGGTATCATGGACGAGACCAAGTGAATGGGATGATGGAAAGAATAAGGGATGTCAAGGTGCATAGTGTTCATGGATAGACTCTACCTTGTCAAGAACACCGGAAGGAACATGGATGCTCACAGGATAGCTGCATGTAAGATATGATGGGAGAAGATGACATGGAAGGAACTTGCCCCCAAGTGAAGAGTGCAAGTAAGAGGAATTACGCATGATGCCTGTTTTCCAGGTTTTCATCGTGGTACTTATCCAAGGCGCCACAAGAAGTGGTTTTCACCATAGGAAGGATTGATTTATCTTTAATTTTGCTACCAAGATGCCTGTTTACCAGGTTTTCACCAAGGCACTTTTTTTTTTTTTTTCATATTTTTGATTTTATGGAGGAACTTAAGCTTCTAGCTCTTTAAATAGTGCTCCTCTGAAAGATATGCTATAATAGGCCAAGGCCGCTGAAAGTATGCTCACAGATGCTGATAGGGTGATGGTAAAGAAGATTGATATGGAGGATAAGGGAGATGGTAGTCAAGGATTTAT
>MU225974.1:621986-654926 GCA_018584345.1 Thuja plicata | reverse complement strand
AGGTAGTCCTTGAGAGTAAACATAGTCGTCATTAGGCTCAATTCTTGATAGAGATGGGGAAGCTTTAGGAGATGGAGGAATAGTGGAAGAAGTAGATGGGATATGCGAACCATTGCTAGACATGGATTCTTGATATTGATCATGCTTGAGATTAGTATCTTCACTAGATAATTCATTAGGATTTTCTACTTTGATTATGCCATCATCTATGAGATCTTGGATTTTATGTTTCAACTCCATGCAATATGAAGTTTTATGCTCATTGTGTCGATGATATGCACAATAGTTAATCAATAATTTCAATCCACGTGGTGTGGCTTTAGGCAATATGATGAGGTCATTATCAAGAAGTTATTTCAATGTAGATTCATAAGATTGTCCCAAAGGAGTAAAGATTATCTCTAAAGGATAATTAGACGCTTCTTGACTTGCAATATCCTTCTTTTGCGGATAGAAAAGGATTTCATCTGATTCTATCATAGTTTCCTCTACATTCTCTTGATCAGAGATATGATTGTCGTAAAACTGTTCTTGATCAAAGATGGGATTATCATACCAAGATTTATCCATGTTGGAAGAAAGTGGAGAGATGTGAGAATCATGATCAAATAGAAAAGGACAGGTTGATCTTAATGAGGATTCATCGAATGAAGTATCATTTTTCTTCTTGTTCAACTCTTGAAGTTCATATTCCAAAGTTTGAAGTTGTTTTAATAAAGTTGCCCTAAGAATCTCTTCGTTGCTTTTAGACATTGTAAGATTGTCTTGATGCGCTTGCTAAGAAGATTGAAGAGGAGGTACAATGAATCAGTTGATTGACTGATAGGTGCTGAAGTGATATCTAAAGTGTTGATTAAGTCCAAGACCAAAGGACAAAGGAGATAATGTCCAACTAAGATAGAGATAGCAATGACTCCGATCTTGAGTCAAGGTTGACAAACCTGCTTTTGCAACTCAGGATAAGGATAGCACACAAAAAGATGATAAGATAATAAGTCGCTTGGACTAGCATAGAAAATTTAGATTTCGAAACAACAATGAGTCAGACTGTCAATAGATTGCAGTCAAAGATAGACTAGTGATGATGTTGATGAAAGCATGGATTTGTGAAGATTCAGATAGAACCTTCACAACAGAATACATAATTGGACAACAAGGTGATAGATTTATAGAGTTCCTTAAAATGACTTCTAGTTTGCACATGCATAAATAAGTTGATTCAGTTGACCAACACTGTGATGATACCTAAAGTGTTATCCAAGTCCAAGACCAAAGAGACCAAGAGATAAACGTCCAACTGAGAAGGAGATAGAAAAAGAATCCAATCTTGAGTCATGGTTAACGAACCTGCTCTCACAACTCAGAACAAGGATATCACAGACAAAGATGATAAGATTGAACAAAGGACTCAGTCAATTGGAAAAGTGTAACAACATCAAATTTCAAGATAGCAATAGGTTAGACTAACAATAGATTGCAGTTTCATGTGAACTAGCAGAAGAGTTATGACAGTGCAAATTTCAAAATAGACTAAATGTGGTAGGATAGACCAATGAAAGACCAAGTTTTGACAAGTTTTTGAAACAAATTTGACAGAGTTTTGACAAAGCTTCGACAAATTTTTGATAGAGCATTGAAGTTTTAGACAAGACAAGATAGGCAAATATCCAAAGTTTACAGTTGTCCAAATCGTTTGATTGTTGTTGTTGTTTCCGTAAACACTCACACAAAAGACATCATGGAGATTGTTTGTTGTATAAAAAAATAATAGACACATCACAATCCTAGGTGAGCCAGGGCAGTATCTATTGAATTCCCACTTGAACCGAAGTTCAGCCACGCCTGCTCATAGCGGACAACTTAGAAGCTTGGAGGCACAGGCTCCTCCTTACATGTGCACTCACTTCTCAGGCACACCAAGCTTTGAATCCCAAGATAATTTCTTCCCAAAGGACTGTTGTCTCTACTAAGAGCCATGAAAGTGTGAGACATCTTAGTCTGTCTCTGACCTTCCACGCCAACAAATAGAGGGATTTTGGATACTATAACAAAGGTTTGTAGTAAGGACATTCGTTTAGGTGGTTGTGATCAAGTCATTTTCCCAATTAAGGGGGCTCTCCCAATCCTTTCAAAGCAAGGCTTTCACCTTAACGATGTTGGGACTTTAATGCACCACTAGAGTACGGGAGGAGATTTTGGTTGCCACAACGAATTCACACCTATCCATTGTGAGATTAATCACAATGACATTTTTTATATACCAGTTCAGAAGGGATTGTCTTTAGCCTGTTACCGGTTGGGCAATCCACTCTCACTGGATCTGCTAAAGCACTCGGGAGGTAGCCACACTAAAAGAATTATATGAGTTTCTCTTACACCCAAGATCCACGAAGGCAAGGGGAGAGGATACGTTTATATAATTCTTAGGATTACAATCTAAAAGACACTTCAAACACATAAGAAAATGACAATAATGTTTCTAGATTTTTGATCATCCCAAAAGGGTGAGAACATAGTTTCCTGACATCATTTCCATTTCTAAAAATACCAAATCGAAGTTCATTTTAGAAGTCTTGCATGTGGGTTCCTATTTTAATAAAAAACAAAACAAAATGCAAGCACAATGTTTTGTGGTTTGCAGAACATTATCAAGAAGACTAAAACACAAATACTCATGAATTGGTTTTGCAGGTTGCCTTTGATCGATATAAAAATCTGAAAATTAGAAAAAAGATCACATATTCATAAATTAGACAGAAAATCATGTACTTTCAAAAAAAATTGCACTAAAAAATGTTACCGTATGAGCCCGTACAAGGCTTTGGAAGCTGCAAAATAGAGGATTAGATAGGTACAGTGATGAAAAACTGCAATTTATGATAGATCTGTGACTAAAATCTAAAAAATAATAAAAACCCAGAAATATTCAGACAATTTTACCTAAAATAAACAAAATTGCACTCAATTTGGACCTAAAATGAGTAAGATATGATCGTTTAAAGTTAGACTGCAAATTCAAAAAGCTCAATGGTGAAGGCTAAAGATTTTTCAAATCTTGCTGACGTCTTCAACTTGCAAGTTTAAATTTGACAGTTTCGTGGCTGTCACAGAAGGTCATGGAGAATGATGGTTTGATGGCCGTCAAATTTAACATAGTGAAAAAAATCTAATTTTTTTTACAAATTTTGTTTTCATATCTATATATATATATATATATATATATATACATACATACATACATACATACATACATACATACATACATACATACATACATACATATATTTACATTTTTTTTTTGAAAAATCTGCCTTCGGCTGGGTGCAGAGCTGATAAAAAATCTGGCTTGATTTCTGTGCAAAATGGTCGTATGCACTACTTGGGAAAAATTCTTTTGCCACAGATTCAACTTTTAACAAGTATAGGCATGTTTATAGTCATTTTAAACCAAAATGATGATCCGAACACGATGGTGGAGTCAGATTTGGCTCAAAATGAGAGATTCAAAGACACTAAGAGAATAATAGACAAAAGATAGAAGAAATTTTTGAACTTGCTCCACGCTAAAATAAAGATGAAATGCGTTGTTTTACCTATAAAATAAGAGTACAAACATGATCCCAATATTTTTAAAACTAATTCAAATGTGATGACAGAAATAGATGTTCTGCCCCACGGTGGGCGCCTGAAATGTATATGCTAAATTTGGTGTTGTTATTCAACCATACACTTCAACATAGTCCTTGTTCATTAGCCACATACAAAAGTGAATATGAGTTATTCATCTTGCATGCCTGTATGATTTGACCTGTTGCCTTCTATCTAGATGAGGTTTCGAATAGCTCTCAGAGCGAGAGTCTCACAACCATAGACCAATCTAAGAATGAAGGATTTTTCTCCATGAATATGATGCAATGTAATGTAAGATAAATCTAAAAACATGAAAAATGCAAGATTAATATAAATGAATTTAAACTAAGACATGATTGCAATGGATTTAATCTAAGAAATTGACATTAATCTATTGCAAAAGAGAGCTTTTAACTAGAAATGAGATGATAAAAATGTAGCAGCAATTCGTTATTCTAACAATGCATAAAAATGACTGGGGGCTTTGAATGAGAAATGTGAGTCTTTTTATAGACTGAGAGTCTGCTCAGAATTAGAAAGTTTCCTTTTTGAAATAAAACATATAGAAAAGCCAGTTCAAAATAGAAAGCTTTCTTTAAAAGAAAACAATGAATTATTTTCTCTTTGTTTTAACTGTTTTCTTTTTGATTTTAACTGTTTTCTTTCTCTTTAAAGCACAGTTAATTCAAAGTTTCTATTTATGAACAGGAGAGAAGATTTTTGAGAGAATATTTAATTAAATAAATAGAATATGACCTCATAAATGTGTTTTCTCAATTATCTGAATAATTAAATTCAATTATTGAAATGAGGATATTTATTTAATAATAATTAAATATTATTTAATTCCTTTTCATGTGTTTTAGCTAAAAGGGGTGAATTTAATTTAATTAAAGTACTAGGACTTTATAATTAAATTAATTCAATCATGGGGTTTGTTTAGCTAATTGATGTTTTAGGAATTCAATATAATGTATGATTAATGCAGATTTAGGATTTTCTGTATTTGACACTTAGGTTGAGTAGAGTTAATCAAAAATCAGAATTACCTAGTAAAATAGGACTTTGATGATCCAGAATAATGACAAATGCAACAAAATTGGTTAGGGTAGCAAGATGCCAATTTTGGGGTGTTACAAGTTTATCCATGGCATTCCTAGAATAACATCATACTATAGGTTTACCACATAAAAATCCCTTTTAATTGTGTGCTCACCTAGCCTGATCTCTAATTATGGTATAAATTTAGTACATTGATTAATATTTCCATTAGCTAATGCCATATCAAATCCTTTCAAGTCTTTAGTCTCCAGTTTTCTTTTTGTCACAATAATTTTACTAATGAAGTCATGGGAGGCTCCACTGTCCATTAATGCAATTACTCTTTGTCCTTTAATGGTACCCTTGATTCTAAATGGACAGTTTTCATTGATTTGAGAGATTGTGGCTAATGTCCCACATTCTACCCCATCCATTTTAAATTTTTTATTAGGCCCTTTGTCATCCTCTATCCCAATTTCATCTATATTATAGATATTTCTTTTTTACATTCGTGGCCTGGTTTCCACAGTTCTTTGCATTTAAACCATAATTTCCTCCTTCTTAGTTCCTTCTATTTTTCTATGTCCTTACACTCATGTCCCTTCTCTCAAGGTGCCTTATAGAAGTAACATGACATCCGATTAATTTGTTATTTCTTATATTTTTCCTCCCTTCTGGAAAAGTTTCTGAAATGATCCCTGGATGGTTGGTGGTCAAATTTCTTTGCTTTGGAGATTGCATTGCTTAAGGTCATAGGTTCCAAGGCGCTGACCATACTATGAATTGATTCTTTTAATCCTTCTATAAAGAGGTATGTGAGCCTCTCTTGTGAAATTTCAGGTACCATGACAGAGATTATTTGTAATTCATTGGCGAAATCGTTCACTGTTCCTTGTTGTTTAAGTTGCATAAGCTTCTTGAAGTACCATTGATGGTGTCTTTGATCAAATATTTTGATAAGATTTTGAGAGAACTCATCATAGGATTTTATGAATTGATGGTCTTAAGTGATCAACCTTTAGTTCCACCATTCGTGTGCTATCCCCGTCAGATGTAATACTGTGAATTTAATTGCATTTTTCTGTCATGGGGTTGAGTGATAAGTAGGTGTCTAATTTTTGGATCCATAATCGAGAAGTGATCTTTTCAGTCCCATCAAAATGAGGTAATGTTACTTTGTTGATCTTGTGTTTAAGGTCTTTATCACTTTGTTTCCTCTTTCTGTGAGTTTTCATTTTTGCATCATAATAGCCTCTAAAAGTTGTATGATCCCATAACTTAGGAGATAATTTAGAGTACGCTTCCAAAATTTCATCAACCTTGTCCCTAGGCTCATCTGGTTCCCCCTCTCCTTCCTCTTGATCTTCCCTAGGAACGAAAAAAGGTCTAGATGGTCTAGGATGGGACGTTCTTGGGGTGGTATTGTGATTGTTTTCTGAATGGTTAGAATTAGGGTCCTTCTCATTGACCTTGGAATTATTGTTATTCATACTCTGGATGGTTTGGAAGAGAAGGCGATTTTTCTCAATGAGGGCTTGAGTGGTTTGGGAAGTTTTCTCCATGAAAGCCCTTATGTCATTTGTTAGTTGTTCTTCCATTGCCTTCTTGCCTTTTTTTAGTTTATAGGTTATCATAAACTATTCCCCACAGGATGACAGGATTATGCTCGGATACCTAAAATGTCCCCACTTGTCTTCTTGTAACAAAGGAAAACATCATTAGTAAAGGTAATAATTATGAGTTGTTCTTTATCCAAGTAGTATGCTTATTTCCCAACATTTTAGAATTATTTTAATGAGTAGGTATGATTTTTTATCTATTTGTTAATGTCATTATTAGGTGATTTAAACTGTAAGGTCTTGGGTGGTTAGCGTAAGGGCCAAGAGGACCCAAAGGAGTCTCTAGGTAGAACCTGGATCATAATCCACGTATTCTCCTTGCCTGTAACTCCAGTAGGTGCTTGTCGTCCCTAACTCACCTTTGTCTTACGAGAGGTATGAAATGCAATTATAAAGTCTTGGGTGGTTAGCGTAAGGGCCAAGAGGACCCAAAGGAGTCTTAGGTAGAATCTAGATCATAATCCATGTATTCTCCTTGTCTATAACCCCAATAGGTGCTTGCTGTCCCTAACTCACCTTTGACTTAAGGCAAATATCTCAATTAGATAAATTTATTCAATATAAGTAAAATTTATATTCTTTATGTTATACACACACACACACACACACACACACACACACACATATATATATATATATGTATGTATAAATTTATATATTCTTATGATTAAGTATATTCTTCATGTTTGTTATATATATATATGTATGTATGTATGTATTTAATATTATATATATATATATATATATATTTAATATAATATCATTAATATGTATTTTTACTATTTGTTAATATATAGATTATTGTGATATGTGCTTTGCAGATTATATATATTGATATATTAACTAAATTATCAAGTTATTAATTTGTTATTAATTTATTCATTTGTTATCATAATAAATACATTTAATGTATATATTAATTTGTTACCACTTTAATTTGTGGAGGCCTATGCAAAGTGAGGTCCACTGCAATAACAAAGAAATGGGTTAAATTCATAAGATTTTTTTAATTATTGTTACAAGTATTTCATTAATTAAAATAAAATTACAAGGGTACTTTTTACCTGATGGGGCCACATCATCTTCCTGATCATGTCATCTAGCCTCATCCTCTTTACTTGATGGGGGCACATCATCTTCCTAATGTTGTGTAGCCTGATCATGCTCCACTTGTTCACCGCACTCTACTGTTGGGATAATATAAAAGTGTGTACTGAGAGGGGAGGGGTGAATCAATACCCTTAAAAAATTTCAAATAAATCATTGTAATCAAATATTATAATATAACTGATTGAGTAGATTGCATTCACCAAACATGTAATGTCACTGCTAAAATGTAAATGCATGTAATGTAAACATTAAACATACATCAAATTTAAGTACACATGACACTAGTATTTTGGTATCGTGGAAAACCCTTGTTAGAAGGTAAAAATTGAGGTGGGGATGAGACCCACAAAACTTCACTACTGTAGTAAATAAAGTATCTTGTTAAAGCTTACAAATATTGATCACTTCTGGAGACCTTGCCCTGTTAGGAGTAACAATAAGATCGATTAGATCTACCTCGTGTGAGGATTTAGCAACACAAAGTATGTGTGCACTCCGTTAAGAGATTTATACAAAGATGGTTAAGTCTACTATGTTAGGATATGACAGGATTGTTATAATCAGAGAGTAAAAAAATTGTGTGATCTGAACAAATTACAATCTCTATATTGTGAATACAGATCCTTTAAGTGCATATAAATCTATCACCTTACTGTGAATGATAATACCTTCTGCTCTTCTTGATAGCCTTGCCTCTGTTATGAAAATGTAATGCTTCAATGTAGTCCTTGTCCTAAAATCCTGTCTGTTCTCTAATGTCCGTAGTATGGTGGCTACTTGATCATTACTTGATCAACATACATTACAAAATTGGCATCATAATATTACATATATCAAATTTTTTGACCTAAATAGGGTTTTACAATATCTTACAAAACCTAAGATCAATGGTGTACAACATTTACCTTGATCATATAAACATAAGAGATATAAACAATTAATGCTGTGAATCTATAATCAATGTTCTCCTCGATCATTGTAAACCATTATCCAACTCGACAAAAAGTTGTTACCTAGATTGATGTGCCATTAAAAACTTTTATGTGACCGTTGGTTCACTCGGTAAATACTATCTCTTAGTGCTCGATGTTCTTTGTGTATCTCAGCGCATACTGTGTGCTTGGTGTACACCGCTGCTCGGTAAAGTCTTTCTTCTCAGTGATCATTGCACTTGGTTAACTCTGCACGTGATCAGTGCACTCGGTTAAATCTTGGCTTCAGTGATCATACCGACTAGTCTGTCTGTGACTCTTGTTATCGACTGGGTATTTGAATGCCTGAATACTAATGACAACCTTCAAAGCTCATTTGGAGTAACATTCTCCCCCTTTGGTATTAGTATCAAAAACTTGTATACGTAGATGTAGAATACACACAACAAATTAAACATAGTTACTATACATAGTGACTCCCCCTTTGTACATGCTAGGTATATGCATATGTTTCCCCCTTTATATGCCTATATATATATGTTTCCCCCTTTTTTTAAATTAATGACAAAAAGTATAAACTTACGACTTGTCAAAAATGTTAGGATGGGCCTTCTGGAGATTTTCTATTAACTTCTCTTAGTCCTCCTTTAGATTCTCAAGGTTTAAAATCTCTAGGTTTAGTTGAGCATGCATATCATATATTCTCTCGGTAACTGATAGTTCTAGGGTGGTAAACAAGTTCTTTTCCAGTGTCACATGCTTCTACATCATAACCAAACATGGTAGTAATATAGCCTGTAGCTCGGTTACCTGTTCTCTGATTTTGTTCTCTTCCTTTTTCAGATCAAGTCTCAATCAGTGTATTTGTATAACATTGTTGTAATGCATCTGCAATGCATGTTGCTCGATTGAAAGACTGTTAGCACTATCTTTTAGATCTTCATCTAATTGCTTCATCTTTTCAATAAGCTCGGTAGTGAAGTGATCTAATGAGCACAACTTCTGTAGAATTATAAGAGATTCAGTAATAAAAGTTTCCAGACTTTTTATAAATTTTGACAGAGTTACCTTGTTCATTTCCACTGCTTAGCTAATCTTCTCAATAACCTTGTACTGAATCTTCTTTTCTACTCGCTCTTCTAATTTATGCTCGACATCAATGTATAGACAGTTTATTGCCTTGGTGAGCATTGCAAGTTGATCAATGATGGGGGATGATTCATTGATGATTGTGTCAGGAAAAACTTGCTATAGAATCTCCTTTTTAGCTTATAGCACTTGTGCATTTTTATGTTCTTTCCTTAGCTTGTCTTGTGCTACTTTTCGGGTGCATAACTCACCATATTTCCCAAGTGATTCAGGATCAAGTATCTTTGGATCACAGTCGGGGATGTCTGTGATTTCATGTAAAGTAGCTGCATCCTTTCTCCCTTTCTTATTTTTCTTCTTATTCCCTTGTAAACTTGATGAAGGAGATAGAGTTAGTGATAGTTGAGCCTTTTTCTCGGTTTCTTGCTTTTATGGCTCGATGGGTGTGATGCCTTGTGAAGGTGCCTTACTAGATGATCGAGTGTCAGTAGTAGAAGTATCTACTATATTTTTTTCTATATTTTTACCTTTGTTTGTAGCATCAGTGGTATCTATAGGTGCATCACCTTGTGTTGTTTCTCCACTATGCTTAGTCTCTTTACCTTGTGTATCACCCTTGTCTTCAGTTGTGTCTGTGACCTACTTGCGTGTTTGCTTTTTTGCTTCATTCTCAATGTCAATAGATTATACTAGAATGGAAAGATTACCTGGTACCATTTCTCGGGAGAACTCTGTTGTATCTATTTTATTTAAGGTCTCGGTAGCTCCAATTATCATGTCATCTTCTTTTGCCTTATGATCAGGATCACCTTCAATTATGTTGTTTATTGTGATCTCTGGATGACTTAGATTAGTCAGCAGTTAAGGGATTCCATCCAATACATTATCAACTTCTTCTTCATCAATATTTATTAGTTATGTTCTCGGTCGATGTCCCTCAATATTGACTGTAGATGTAATGTCCTTAGTTTCCTCGGTCTCCTTGGTTGGATTCAACAAATTTTTCCAAATCCTGGTGCTCTCTTCATCAACTTCCTTCAAATTCCCTTGAAGTATATTCAATGTTTGTTCTTTCTTGGGGAATTTATTGGCACACTATTCTATTGTATCATCAATTTTTTCTATTGTACAATCAAACTTAAGTACAATGAGAGCTACCTCTCTCATCTATTTCTCAGTGTTGAGTGCCTATGTCCATCGGGCTGATATTTTATCATACAATTATGATGGAATGTAAGTAGAAAATTCAATAGGGACTTGTTTGAAATTGATCATCATACCTATGATAGATTCTTCAAGTTTATCCTTATAATCGGTAGTCAGATCTGCATAAGCATGTACCTTAGGATGTCCTAACCTTCCGGTTGTTCTGATTGCTTCAAAAATTTCATCAACAGTCTTCGGTTCTTTCTTCTGCACAACCTTAAATTGATCAATATTTTCATCAGAATCATCCTTGTCATCCTTATTCCTTACATATTTCTTTCTCTGTCTTGGTACAAGAGTCTTTGGTTTCCTTGTCTGATAAGTGAATTTCGGTGATGGCCTTGTAAACTTTGCAACTCCTTTCTTCAAAAGTGGTGAGTCTTCTATCACTGATTGTGATCTTGTCCTTGGTGGAGACTTAGACTTTATGCCTTTTCCATTTTTATCCTTAGGTGCCTCTACTTTTGCTTTATCAGACTCGGTGGCATCAACATCTTTTTATGGTTCTTCATCTTTACCGACTGAAGTCTGGTCCTCAGTATCATCAACTGACTTATCTAGGTCCTCATTAGTGATAGAAAATTTGCATTTCAGGGTCTTAACAATCTTGGTCTTCTTCCTACCCATCTTTTCAACTTGGAGTCCAATTGATATTCTGGTCTGAGCTTCCTCAAATGTGCCAAATCTCATGGCCGATTTGTCAACTAGTTCATTAAGTAACTTCTCTATAGCTTTGGAAGCTAAATCAATGTTAAGCTCATAGCCCATCAGAGGTAGCCATGCTGTCCTCGATTGTACTACCTTGATAAGAGTAGTGTTAGTGTCAACTAAAAAATAGATGTCATCCTTGTATTTCTCTACCAACTTCATTAGTATTCTGGATCTCTTTTCCATTCTTGCTTTGAAATTTGCAAAATACTCATTCATAACAGGTTCAAAGTTTGTCCCTAGACTTGTAATGAAGTCACCGATTTGTAGTGTAATCGGTTGGTTTGTCTTCCATTTCACATTACCGATGGAGGGAAAAATTTCTGCAGATAGAAGAATGTACATAGTAGTAGAGAACCAAAATTATAAGTATTAGATCTGGCTGATCAAATTGTTCTCATGTTCTCTTCTAGTTGCCTCTGCAACAACTCAGCTAGGTCAAGTTGTAAACCCTTCTTTACAATCTTGTATACTATGTCAACAACTCCACATGCTACACTGTTAGGTCTTCTCAACTGGAAGATCTTGTATCCAATAACATATGCACCAAACCTAAGTTTAGGATCACCAATAGAATTGATCCTTGATAGAATTGATCCTTAGACCTCTACCATCCCACTCAACTCCAGTAAGATTTTTGATCTTGGTTCTGGGTGGGTGCCTTAGGGCTTTTGATTTATTCAATGTTGGATACCCAGTTACTACATGTATTACATCCTTTATTATCTTTTTTAGTTCATCTAGCCAAATCTTTCCATCGTGAACTCGGCTCAGTACAATGCAGATCCATTCAGTTTTGAATACCTTTGGGAAATTTAGGGCATTGGTTAACCCTTTCACTTCCAGATGCGTATGATCATCTTTCATTTTACCATATGTGCAAAGTGACTGGTATATCAATATAAGCTCAAAATCTCCTATTTCAGTCATCTTGCAGTGAATGCATGCTCGTACATCTTGAACTAATAGAACCCTAGGCGGTATCACAGAGAACACACCTTTGTCATCGGGTTGAGCTGCAACCTGAGGATGTATCTTGTAATTCAGTTATGTGCAAGTAGAATTCTTAACAAGAATTACCTTTTTCTCTTTATTCATCTTTGCCTTCATAATTCACGATGAGGACGCCATTGATTTCAATTTAGGGCTTGCATGAAAGAACTCAAATTAACTCGATAAGTGCAAATGCTTACAATTTCTAGCCTCTAACTGCTTGAAATGTGCTCAGAATCTCTGCAAAATGCTTCAAAGTTCTCTTCTATATACTTGCTTTCAGTTTCTCTCCTATGCTCTGTGATTGTTGTGTGAACAAATGAGTTCACCTCGATTGAATTTATACCAAATAACTTTAGTCGGCGTAATAAATGCTTATTACCAACCACTCGGTAGACAAAAAAATGTTCGATTAATACTAATGATACTTCAGCTTGGCGAGTATACTAAATGCTCGGTTGCCTTAGAAAATTGGTTGTCTCACACATATTCACCGACTATCATTACTAACTTGGTACAGATTAAATGACTTAACTAAGATCAAAGTAATAAAAAATAATACCATAGTGCATCTTAATTCATGCTAATTTGGAATTTGTATAATAAATATAGGAACTGATGTAAGATATAGCTTTGTGAAATATAGTTCCATACCTTCTTCTATTGCTTAGGTGGAGGTGGTGGAATCACCTAATCCATCAGATGAGGTGTCATCAACTATTGTTCTTGGTCCAATATTATCATTTGATGCTCTCCTCCACATTTTATTTCTGATCCTCATGATTTCTTCAATTGTATTTCTATTTCCATAAGTATTTATTCTATCTGCACAATCTTTGCTTGAGTGACCGAACTTATGATAGTGTGAACATGCCATGCTAGAGTTTGACCAATTCCTAGACTTAGTTCTCCATTGTCTCATACAATTTTATGCTATATGTCCATATTTACCACATGCTAGACAACTATCCCAAGTGTTATAATCCCAAGCATAAGCATTACTTTTCCTTCTTAGTTGATTTGATTTTTCTTCTTGTTTAGGTTTCTAGATTTGTTTTGTATTAGTCCTGCATGCTTGTGATGTGTGACCATACATGTTGCAAGTTTGACAATATTTATCCATGTAGGGTTTCTTCTGTGGTTTTTTCAACTTGGTTCTGCATTTATGTACTTGATGTCCATGCTTATTACAGTTATAGCAATTACCATTAAATTTAGAAGAGTTTCTAGAAATACCTTTTGCTTTGGTTCTGCAAATATTTGATGCATGGCCTGGTTTTCCATAGTGATGGAAAGAAGGTTTCTTAGGCTTCGGATTTGAGTATACATTCCTATGTTCATCTTGATTTGATGATTCTCCTTGCTTAGTATACCCTAATCCAGTATTATTGTTCACTCTTCTTTGATAGTTTAGAAATTCATCCATTCTCTTAGTACTGTCTTCAGATCTCTTAATCACCTCATTATGTTGTTGCAGAATATTCAATTCATTTCTCAGTTTTTCATTCTCTTCTTTCAATGCACCAATATCTTCTAGTTTTCTAGCAAGCTCAATATTCACTTGATTTGCGTCATGACTTATAGCAAACACTTGATTTGTGATCTCAAAGTAATGTTCAGTAGGTCTCATTATCTCAAATTATTTTTCTTGTAACTTTTCAGTCATTTTCCTTCTATCATCAACAACCATGTTTCTATCCTATTCAACTTTCTTTGCATCATTCAAGACTTCAACCATTTAATCATTTGTGTATCTTGACCGATCTATAGTGCTTTCACTTGTTCAGTAAGTTGTTTATTTCTCTCAGATAGCTTTGATATGATTCCTTCAGATGCATTAGACATGCTACCAGATTCAGATACAAATGTGTCAAATGGGTCATGATTCTCTTCTTCCTGATAATCAGTCTCATGACAGTGAAGTGCCATGTCCTTTCTCTTAATCAACATCCCCCTGAGTTTCTCCTTGGCTTCTTTGTATTGTTTGACATAGATTTGTAACTGTAACTTATGATTTTCAATAGTTTTACCAAGCGTATACCTTTCTATTGTAAGATCTTTTATCTTCAGTGATTAAATTTTATAAACAAGAGAACTAACTCTACCAATTGTTAGGGTAATAGAAAGGTGTGTACTGAGAGGGGAGGGATGAATCAATACCTTTAAAAACTTTCAAACAAATATTTGTAATCAAATATTCGGATATAACTGACTGAGTAGATTACATTCACCAAACATGTAATGTCACTACTGAAATGTAAATGCATGTAATGTAAATAATAAACATACATCAAATTTAAGTACACATGACACTAGTATTTTGGTATCACAGAAAACTTGTGTTAGAAGGTAAAAAATGCAGTGGGGATGAGACCCACAAAACTTCACGACTATAGTAAATAAAGTAGCCTGTTAAATCTTACAAAGATTGATCACCTTCTAGTGACCTTACCCTATTAGGAGTAACAATAAGATCGATTAGATCTACCTCATTTGAGGATTTAGCAACACAAAGTATGTGTGCACTTGGTTAAGAGATTTATACAAAGATGATTAAGTCTACTCTATTAGGAGATTTTAGGATTGTTACAATTATCAGAGAGTAAAAAAATTGTGTGATCTGAACAAATTACAATCTCTATATTGTGAATATAGATCCTTTAAGTGCATATAAATCTATCACCTTACTGTGAATGATAATACCATCTTCTTTGATTGGTATCCTTGCCTATGTTCTGAAAAATTAATGCTTCAATGTAGTCCTTGTCCTAAAACCCTGTCTGATCTTTAATGTCCATAGTATGGCGGCTACTTGATCATTACTTGATCAACATACATTACAAAACTGACATTGTAACATTACATATATTAAAATTCTTGACCTAATTAGGGTTTTACAATATCTTACAAAACCTAAGATCAACGGTGTACAACATTTACCTTGATCATCTAAACATAGGAGATATAAACATTTAATGCTGTGAATCCATAATTAATGTTCTCCTCGATGATTGTAAACTGTTATCCAGCTCGACAAAAAGTTGTTACCTAGATTGATGTGCCATTACAAACTTTTATGTGACCGCTGGTTCACTTGGTAAATACTGTCTCTCAGTGCTCAATGTTCTTTGTGTATCTCAGTGCATACTGTGTGCTTAGTGTAAACTACTGCTTGGTAAAGTCTTTCTACTCGGTGATCATTGCACTCAGTTAAATCTTCGCGTGATCAGTGCACTCGGTTAACTCTGCGCTTCAGTGATCATACCGACTAGTTTGTCTGTGACTCTTGTTACCAACTGGGTATTTGAATTCCTGAATACTAATGAAAACCTTTAAAGCTCATTTGGAGTAACACTCTACATGCTATAAAATAAAAATACAAAAGGTACATTAATTGCTACACTAATTGAAATTAAAGATGTTTAATTTTATTAATAATTACATAAAAAACATTTGTACAACATGTGAATACCTACAGTACCCAAATGCACACCATGACCTTCATCATGTTCAGGTTGTGCTCAAACATCAACAGACTGCATTCCAATGTCATGTGATTGTTATCATTACTTTCTTATTTAGATTAAATATAGTTACTTTATGGTGGAAATTTATATTGAATAGATTATTGCTTAAGTCTTCAATTTTAAATAATCTTCATTTAGGTTATTTACCGACGTGATGGATGCACTAGAATCTTGTGTTTTCCCACTCAATTCTCTTAGGCGTTTAGCCATGGATCCATAGCCTTGGTGGAAGGAAAGCTTCATTTCATCTTCTGTGGGAGCTCTGTTGAATTCAGAGCTCTGCATATTTTCATAATATAATAAATTTTGCTTCTATTGTGTGATTAAAAAATAATTATTTGCAATCTATTATTTTGGTGCGATATTTCATTTATTGATACTTACAATTTGTGCAACAAGTTTCATATAACCACCAGAGCCAATTTTTTAATGCCCATATTTTTCTAGTCTTTCCTTCGTTTCCTTTGATGTGTCAAGAAGCCTATGAAAATTTTGAAATATGTTAGGTTATGTAAAAGATAAAAATTAATTAGTACATAATTACATTGTTGATAGTATCACATACCTTCTTTCACCCGGTGGCATATGCCCTTTTTTCTTTTATGTTTTCTCCTTTCCATCAAAAATTGGGTCCTTTCACCCCCTCTCTAGAATCATGAGGGGACGCTCGTACTTTTTATTCTTCTCTAAAAGTGTCTGATATTGGTCCCTGACATACTTTAGATATATGCCAACTTTCTAAAGGACCTTGGTTTTGTTAAATGTATTTCTATACAAAAGAAATAAAAAAATTATGAGTTCATCTTTTAATTGTTCATTTTGGGCATTCCACCATGTACATATGGTGGTCCCAAAGATCTCCAATGTATAGTCATTTATATGTTTATAAAAAAACATCATGGGATCATTACTCTAAATAGAGTAATCAATAATTAAATTATAATTGTACTATATATAATAATAATTTTGAAGTAGCTGGAACCTTCTCCATCTTTATGGGAACAAAATCATCGGTCATCTCTAATATGACCGGAAATGTTCCTATAATAGCAACACGGGAAGATTCAGGAAATGCTGCTAAAACATCACCACTAGTGGCCTCTGCATCCTTAGGTACATGTCCTGTTGCACAGACTGGTACACTAGTCGATACCTGGATGCTGTGTTGTGGATGATGGGGTAGGCTAAGGTTGTGTATGCACAAGATCAACATGGACATCACCTGAAGTACCTTAAACGATACATTAAACATACGAGCATTAACACATTAAAAAAGTGATAGGAACATGTAAAAATTTGAGGTGGTGTATGCATAGAAACATGACCAACACCTAAACTACATGGAGCATTTTGATAATGGCCAACAACACTATGAGGATACAAAAATTTCTATAAAAAGAGAACGTATATATTTTTGTTAATGGCATAAAAGAGTATAAAATATAAACCAGGAATGAACTTATATTATAATTAAAGATTTCATGACAACTTCCAAGCTTTGTAATTTTTTTCCAATTGTTTTTCCCTCTCTTGTATCTCATTAGTTTGAGGCTCCACGAATAAAAATTTGACCATTTCTTGATTTATTTTTTTGCAACCTTTTTATCATTTCAAAAAAGTTTGGGAAATATGCGATGTCATCATCACATAATAGTGTGTCCAAAACTGTTTGGAGGGTGTTAGGTACTACAAACATCATTCCCTGAACATCCACCCATGACAAGATTATTAGTAACCATAAAAAAAATCCAATAACATAAATAAAATAACATAATAATATAACAATTACAATGAGGTTTACCTGCTGGGAAGAAGTTCCTGGAGGTGTGATTAGTTCTAGAAAGGAATAAAAACTAGGCTTATCACTGGAACTCAAGGATTGGACATCCTTCCAAGTAGCTATCCTCCATATCATAAAAATCATTTAATTATCAACCCAGGGATGTGGTACTTGAAATGGGTCAACAAGATATATGCACCAAGAATTGACTCAGACCACGCTATTGCTGCAGGAAACAAATTGCTTTGAAAGGAAAGCTAGTCTATGGCTACAGGAAATGAAATGCTTGAGAAATGAATGTAGAATAGTAAAATATTGAAGAATGGAAAGCTTGAAACTCCAAACCATAATGTTTCAACTATTCTGCCACTTTGGCTACAGGAAGTAATGACTGTCCTACGACTTTGGCTGCAGGAACAATTTTCAACACTTAGAATTGAAACAAAAAGATGCAGGAATGAAAAATATAGGAAATGAAGCTATCTAATGTGGATTACTCACCAAGTGGCCCCCCTTGGATGAGTATCCAAAAATCAATCACACAATGCTAACTTTCAACACTTCACTGTCATTGATTCAAAAATGAAGTACAATTGTATTCATGGAAAAAACTAGAATTTAACATAATGTAAACTATATCTTCCACAACACTAATAACACCCTCCTTCTCACGTAGGAGTGGGGATTTATTTAAAGGAAAAAAATCTAACAGCTAACTACTTGAGTCCATAAAACAAGCAATGACTTTATTACATATCTAGAAATTAGGAAAGAGACTATCCAGAAAAATAGGAAAGGAACCCCCACAACACAAAGGAGGAAAAAATCTAGCCTTTAATAATTCCATAGATTATTTGAAAAATAGAACAACTTCATGACCCAATCTTCATCCAGCAGTAGCCACCTTCATCATCTTGTAACTGCAGCTTCCAGTTGCATTAACTCCTTCACTGAGCAGCTTACTGTGGGACCAGGTCTATCGGCACTGTGCTTAGGTGCATTCACCTGGTCATTTATATTTAATATCCATAATCTACACCAAGGTGTTAGAATACAGACATCTAAGATAGAATCAACCAAAATACACATGCATACATTTTCATTAAAACAACTAACTATTTATAAAGACATAACCGTAGAATATTATTTTCAATATAGAAACTATGGATAGGTATGCATGCAAAAGTATTGAAAACATATCAAATATCTTCATGGCTGCATGCCACCTAATGTCATGAGAATAGAAAAGTAGTTTCAAGAAAATTATCATAAAAACTAGGAAATAGGCCATGGCAGAAGACTATCCTACGAAATAAATGATGACATATTTAGGCCTTATCATTGCCCCCTACGAAGACTAGTGACGGTCCTCAGGTACTGAAACATTCTAGATTCGGGCAAGAAGTCTAAGACCCCCCACTATAACTTAGCCTCCTCTTGAGCTACCGAGGTGCAAATAAAAAACTCTTGTTCATTCTAGCTCGCTTCTTTGGATAGCCTCTAATTGATCATTTAGTTCATTCTCTTGGAAGTTATATAGAGGCCACAAGAGGAGAGGAGGCTAGAAAGTTAAAGGAACCCATAGCTTTGGCCTGGCTTGTATGCCCAAGTGGATGTACCAATGAACCCTCTGCATTGCAGGTCAAAAATTGATAAAGCTGTGTGGTTCAACCTTTCTTAAAGCCATAGTCAATTTTACCCATCTTTGCATAATGCCTCCAGCTTCCCTCTGCCTCTCATGAAGGGGGAGTCTTTCAAACTCTCTATAAACCTATTCCTTGGAACCTAATATCCTCATTTTGTGTTTTGGCTGATAGATCCCATAGTCTATCTCAAGCCAATCTTAGTACATTCTTTTAGGATTTTTACTTTCGGGTCTTAGGGGAAGATTAATTGACTACTCTCTTTCCCTATATTTCTTTAATTGGCCCCCATATTTGATTTCATTTCTTTCCCATGATAGAAGGGATGGTAGATTAATATCACCAACAAAGAATAATGGATTCAAATTGATATTGAATGGAACAACATAATTATGCAGGTAGAATTCACATCAAAGATTTTGAATAAAATCAGGTGCTTCATAAGCATTCACAAATTCCTCAGGTGAATCTATGTTTGGGTTAATGCCTCTAATAATTATGAACAATTTAAACATAAGAGTTTGTTCCACCAAACATAATGTATACACCCTTGGAGGTGGTCTGCATTCCATTATCTGGGGAATTACCTCTACCATTGATTCTAATCTATTTTGTAATTCTTCCACTTTCTACTTTTGCCTATATATTTCTTTCTTCAAATTATCCTTTTCTATCTCCCACATGAATCTTTCATACTGAATTTGATTATAAAAGTCTAGAGATAGGGATTGAAGAGTTTCCTTTGCTTGTTCATTTTCTAGGCCCTACCCTTCATTCTTCTCTACTCCTCTTTTTCTTGCTACATCCTGCGATAATACCATTTTCAGAGAGGTATTGTGGTCTATTACTTGTTCGTTTGCAGCAACTTGAACATTCTTCGCTTGATTCTCCTCTTGATTCAGGAACTGATTATCATCCTCCTTTTGTTTATTGGTGAACTCTTCAAATAATGAGGCTACATGATCCTCGCTCCCTATGTATGGAAATTCCCAAGGCGGGCTACTGATATTTTCTTGGGGTTTGTCTACCAGTGGTTCTTCCATGGGGATTTTTGTTACATTTGCCTGAGTGGCCTTGGGAATGGTATCAGGTGATACCACTCCTCGCATGTGAATTTGAACACTTCTTCTTGGTAGAGTTCTTGTAGTGGCTGCATGACTTGTCTTTGAGGTACTTTTCCTTTTGCAATAAGTGGCTATAGGAGATTTTGAAGAAACAAGGGAAGTGTCAACATTGGTTTTTATCCTCTTGGAACCCTTGGGAGAGAGTTCAGGAGCAACCAATATCTCCTTCTCAGATATATCCTCTGCTATTTTACTTTTCCCTTTGTCGTTCTGAATGTTGAACTAAGATACTATAGGATCTTGCGATGCTACAGGAATCTTGTGTTCAACCTCCTCAACACTAAGGTTTGAATTTTCAGATGCCCTAGCTTCATGCTTGATTTTCTTAGGGGAAATATTAGCGGAAGATGGTTCTTGAACTAGAGAGGAAGTTTTATTTGGAACATTACCCTATTCCTTATTAACCTCTTGGTTAGGTACTTAATTAATCAATTGCACTCTTTGTGCCATAATAAATTCTTCTCAAGTCATGGGGGATACAACCCACAGAGATCTTTCTACTAGCAACTTGATCAACCCCTGATGGGATACAACATTTTGCCATCCTTTCTTAACCTCTTCCAAACTCAAATTGAGCATGGATTAAAGAAAATTTGGGACATTCATAGTTCGCCCATGCTGTAAATGGATGAGCAATTTAAAATGCGCAACATATAAAAATGAAAAAGTCCCTTACAGGTTAAATACTTGATAACATGAATCACGAGCTATGGATATGTTCCAGGAATGGACAATATTTTTGATCCTTGTTTGTCTGTCTCTAGCCTTGGGTCTATTGGGATGGTAAACTCAACCCATGTTGAACATGCATCATGCCCATGAGGAAATGCTTCACAGACTGCGGGAAGCCCTGGAACCTCAAAAATTCTTTCCTCTAAAGCATCTACCCTCAAGACCTTTATTTGGGCTTCTCCATTATTGAAGGTTATGAGAAATGCCCTTGATACCTCCTCATCATAATCATTTAACTATAGAAAATATGCCAGCCACCCAATATTGTTGAACTCCTATACACTCGCCGGGTCTTGCAACAAAGATGAGTGGTCAACTAGTTCGTATTGTATGAGTGGACCTCCCATTCTGAGAAGTTTTCAACCTTGACAATGCTGCCTGTTTTCACAATATATCACCTTCCAAATTCTGCTTATATTTTTTCGCTGCTAAAGCTTAGGATACTATGCATTGGAAATTTTTTGAAAATTACTTGCAACTCATAATCAAAATTTTTTTAGAGTATTTGGTTTGGAGTTGGGGTTTTTTTTGAAATACAATTTTTGACAAGGAAAATGAAATTTTTGACAAGGCTGTCAAAGACAATTTTGCACATGGGGGTTGTCACATCAAAACTTCAAGAATGGTTAAAAGAATAGAAATAGTGATGAAAATGATGATAAGGACAATTTTCAAAGAATCATTTAATGGTGATGCGTATCTAACCGCCCCACCCCCTATGAAAAGGTGGCAGGTATCCACACATGCATTGGAAAAGGACAATGATGTTGGATCTAATTGCTATATTTAAAATAGAAAGTAATCTTGATCATGAATAAATAAGTAAGCTTAATGAATAATAAATGCAGATGTGTACCTTGAAGTGACTTCTCAATGAATGCCTACATTCAAAAAGATATGCTGACGTACATTGTGAAAAGTAGATCTTGGAAGTAATGAGGAAGTGGAAAGGTGAGTGATGTGGAATAAATATGAGGTGAGGTGGAATGAAAAGTGTATTACAGAAAGGAGGGGTTTCCTAGAGAAATGGAAACTTTATTATTAACTGCATGACGAAAGGTGATTAGAGAGAACGGGGCCGAAGTGAATCCCATTCGGCTGTAGGAGGATCATCAGATACAAGAGGTATTTCAGCTATAGGAGAATTCTAAAACTACCACAGGAATTCAAACTTTGTTGTTGGATTATGGTACAAACAAAGTCTATGCCCATTGACTAGGAGCTTAAAATGTACAAGGTCAATTATGGATAACTGAACTACACCATTATCAATTTTTTTTCAATTTCATAAGGCCCAAGCCAACAAGAAGTTAGCTTACCTCGTGTCTCTTGAAATTAGGAATCATAGAGTAGAGCCTAGTCACCAGGATAAAACCTTCTGCTCTGTATGTGTGAGTCATGCCATTTATTTAACTGTAACTGGACTATCTCTATTTATTGTAAGGTCACCTTCCTCATCTCATCTAGGGTATTGAGTTGCAAGAGTCATTCTTGTTGAGCTGTAGGAAGATCTATGTTGAGTTTCATATCTATGAGTAATGTCTTGTGCTCAAACTCTATAGGTATCATTGCAGAATTCCCATACACAAATTCAAAAGGTGTGAATCCAGTCGTTGTTGTCTAGGTTGTCTTGTAGGCCCATATAGATTCTTGAAGCTGGTTTCTCTAATATTTCTTGTGTATGTGGATTATTTTGGTTAGGATAGGCTCAATTTACCTTTGGGTGATCTTGGCTTGGCCATTAGCTTGAGGATGGTATGGGCTGGACTTTCTATGCTGAATTTTGTACTCATTCATCAATGCAGTGATCAATGTTGATGTAAAATATGCTCCATGATCTATGACCAACTCTCTTGGAACACCATACCTTGTGGAAATATCCTCATACATGAACTCAACAACCTTATTGTCACTATCATGTTTCATTTCTCTGACTTCTACCCACTTGGTCACATAATCTGTGCAAACTAGTATGTAGGAATTATCATTAGATGCATGATTGATTCATCCCACAAAATCTAGTCCCCATTTGTCAACTAGGGTAATTAACACTTGATGAAAGAGAGGCATTTTATCAAAATTTGTAGGGAGGCCCATCCTTTGACATTTGTCACACATTTTCTTGTGTGGTTTGTTGCATCTTTGTGTAAGGTTGGCCAGTAGTAACCAATGGTTAATACTTTCATTGCTATTCTTTTTTCTATAAAGTGGCCTCCACATGGCTCATCATGAAAAGAATGCATGATATTGTAGGTCTCATCCTCCCTCACACATCTCCTCATGATATGATCTAGTCCAGTATAAAATAGGCAGTTGGAAATCCAAGATAAATTAAAATTTTTCTCTATGAGAAGCCTCTTTTCCTTGGATGAGAAGTGTGGAGGTAACTTGTTAGAGGCTAAGTAATTATCAATGTCATCATACCATGGTGTACTGGCTAAGATGGAAAATAGGTAATCGCTAGGAAAACTGTCATCAATGACTTGAGGATCATCAAGGTTCTGCAATCTTGACAGGAAATCAGCAACTACATTAGCTTATCAACTATTGCGATATCAAATTCTTGTAGTAGTAGAGGCCATCTGGCTAAAATTCCTATGATAGCAGGTTTGTTAGTCAAATACTTATTTTCTGCATGGTCAATGTGCACATAGATATGGTATCCAATCATGTAATGTCAAAATTTTTTGAGGGCATAAATGACAGCCAAGAGTTCTTTCTCAGTGACTCTGTAATTCAGCTCAGGTCCCTACAAATTTTTGCAGATAAAGTAGCTTGCATGCTCAAAAACATCCTCCTTTTGCCCCAAAAAAGCTCCCACAACATAAGTAGAAGCATCAATATTAATATGAAATGACAATGACCAATTGGGTCCCCTTAAAATAGGCACCTTGGTAGGAACAAACTTAAGCTGCATGAATGATTCATCACAAGATTTGTTCCATAGAAACTCACAATCTTTAGTAAGCACAAAATACATCGGGTTTGTCATTTTATTGAAGTCTTTGATAAATCTCCTGTAGTAGCCAACATGTCCTAAGAAGCTTTTGACATCCTTTCTCTTGGTTGGTGTGGGCAGGTTCATGATAATCTCTATTTTAGCAGAATCAACTTGGATACCAACTACAGAGATGTAATGTCCTAGCACTATCCCCTCTTGCGTCATCATAATTTTTTTATCACTGTTTAGGGACATATTACGTTCCTCACATTTGTGAATAAATTTTCCAAGGTTGGACAATGCTTCCTCATAGGTTTCTCCATATGTAGTGAAATCATTCATATAGATTTCCATACAGTCATTTGAGATGTCAACAAAGATACTTATGACTGCCCTTTGAAAGGTTGCTGGAGCATTAAAAAGGCCAAAGGGTAAGACTGAGTAGGAAAAGGGTCCCTATGGACAGGTGAAGGTAGTCTTTTCTTGGTCTTCAAGAAGAATCTTGATTTGGTTATACCCACTGTATCCATCAAGGAATGAAAACTAATTTTTGTCCGCTAAGGAATCTAACACTTGGTCTATGAATGGAAGAGGGAAGTGATCCTTTTTGGTTGCATTGTTGATCTCTCTATAATCCATACATACCCTCCACTTGCCTCCTTTCTTGGAGACTATAAATAGAGGATAGACCCACTGACTGTTTGAGATGGGGTAGATAAAACCAACACTGAGTAATTTTTGTAACTCAGTTTTCACTATCTCTCTTAATGCAGTGTTACCTCATCTTTGAAACTACCTAATAGGGACTTTATCCTCTTTAAGGTATATCCTATGAGTACACAACTTAGGGTATAAGCCTTTCATGTCCCCATAATCCCATGCAAGTTCCGTGGTATGATCTTTTAATAGCTTGGATAAGGATGATTTCTATTGAGGGTTTAGATGACTATTGATGTTCAAACAACATCCTAGAGATACTTTTAATTGTTTGGTTAAATCCACCATAGAAACATTCGTAAATTATGGTACCTGAATTTCATGCAAAATTAATTGGTGGTAGAGTTGTTTGGCTGCATGAGATAGAGACAACTTGAAATCTGGATACAAAGGATGCATGGAGCAGTGATGGAGAGATGAACACTCCATAGAAGGAAAACTCAGGCCATACTAGTTTTGTAGAATGTTTTTGATCATGGTATCTTCCTCTTGAAGCTGCAGAAGGGGTCTATTTTCAACAACATTAACTGGGATACAAAATTGACTACCTCAGCTTCTTCCCCTATGTCTGGCCAGATTGATGAGGCTAACTCCATTTATGGTTGGGAAGGTGGATATAAAGCTAAAGTTTTAGTATGCTGATCATTTGAGATGGTCATGTCTCCTGAGCGACACCCTATGTAAGCATCAACAGTGGCTAACCAGGGTCTTCCTAGAATGATTGGATACCCCCCAATGTGGATTTTGGGGATAATATTATGAAGTCAGCAGGGTATGACCAGGATTCTAAGATGATAATTATATCCTCTTCCAATCCATCAGGCTTAACCGTAGAACTGTCTGCTATGTAGGAAAATAGGTGTATTCCTGAGATTGGTAATGTGAAGTTGTTGAATTATATCATTGGTCATAATATTTATAGCTTCTCCTAAGTTAATTAAAGAATTCTTGATGGATGTCCCGTTGGTAGTAACCTCAACAATAGGGCTTCCAGGTTCAGAATATTTGGGAACAACTACCTTGCCAAGCATGATGTATGCTAGCTTTCCTAACACATGCACAGTCTGGGGGTCCTTTATTTTTCTTCTAGGTTTCTTGAAACAAGCTTCTTTGATAGCCTTTCCATAGGTTGACACATCCTTGATAGCTTGAAATAATGGGGTTTGGACGCTGATGTTTTTGAGATGATCAATTATGTTAAAAGAAACATCTTCGAGAGGCTTAGGATTTTTAGCTTGCAACCTTTGTGTGAAAAGAGGAGATGAGTGCTGGGTTTTATCAAGTGGAGCTGTTGTGCCTACATGAGTAGTATGTGAATTATCTAGATGGTCAAGTTCTTTTGAGGAGACTTTTGTTATTACATGAGGAGTAGGAGTAGGTAGTGTAGTACCAGACCGCAAATCAACATCATTTACATTTATAGCATAGGAAAGGTATTGGGTAGGATATGTTACATAGACATTCTATTGCTGGCTAGAGGCCTATTGTTTAGATTTGGTTGAGGTTGGGAAGGAAGTTGAGTAGGCCTTGGGGATGTAGTAGTGGCTGCATGAATCTTGGTGGCTGGTTGGGCCATTGCTGACCTCCTTGCCAATTTTGATTCTACTTCCAATTAACCTATGGTGATTTCCATGCCCCTTGGGATTGGTGCCAATTCCATTGGGGATTTTTCCATTGAGAATTGGGGTAATTTGGCAACTGAGGTTGAGAAGTATTCTAGGGAGAGTACTTAGAATTCATAGGATTCATAGGAGGTTGCCATTGATTACTTTAAAATGGACCACTAAATGTAAGAGGGTCCTGAGGAATACCTTGTCATTGGGCCTATGGTTTCCATTGAGAAACATAGAATACTTGGTCACGCTCACCCTCAACTTTCTTGAAATCAGTGGGAAACTGGACAACCTCAAGGTTAGCCACCATTTTACATCTTCAATCTCTCTTCTTCTATCTGCAATAGGGGCAGAAATCCACGAAAATAGCTTCTGCCTCATCATGATTTTTCTTTTCCTACATTACATCCATTTGTGTGGCCATGTTATTGATGATATCCTGCTTAAATTCAGACAAAAGATGAGTTATTTCTATTTGCGAGGCTCCAAAACCATTTGTTTTGCCTGTAGTGGACCTATACCCTTAGACTTTCTTAGAAGCAGATCTGGATTAGTTGAGGAATATTTTCTTGATACCATCCCTTGTAGATTGAGTGATATCTCCTCCTACCATAAGGTCCAATTCTTATGTGAAACCCTCATTAATTCCCCTTAGGAAGAGTAACTTTTGAGACTCCTAGTTGAGTTGATGTTGAATGTTTTTCTACAAACTGAACAAAAATATTGACACATAATCTTCAAGGCTTTTGTCCTCTTTTTGTGTCATCTTAAAGTTTTCATCCCCCCTCATATCATTCCCTCTATAGTACTCCCTATTCTTTGTCAAGAAAGAACTCTTAATTTCATCCCAATCATGGACTACATCATGGCCTAAGCCTATAAAACATCTCAAAGAAGACTTTTTCAAGGTTGCAGGAAATAATTTGAGCCTATGAGGATCCATGGTGTAGTCATAACTGTGATATAGGATATAAAAATTGAAGAGAAAGCTATCTGGGTCCTCTATCACAAGTCCATAAAATTTAGGAAGGGACGAAGATGGTATGTTCTTGAGATTGTTTTTGTTGCGCTAGTCAGTAATTAGAAATAGAAAAGTAAGAGGATTTTCTATCCTGGGTGGACCTCGAGGTTGATTCTAAGGTTGGTAGATGACTAGAGGCAATAGATTTTCTTCTCTTTAATGCTCTGGGTATTGAATTCTCAGATTATCCAAGGCTTCAACAAAAGGATTAAACTAAGGTTGTTCTTCAGAAAGGTAAAATCCCAGTGGGTCGCCTTCTAAAGATGACGATGATGATGATGATGAAACATGAAGATTTATAATAGCATCCAAAAACCGACCCTTCTCTTCTTCTTCCAGTACAAATATTTCTCCTAATTGGTTGTTGGGGTGATTTGGCAAGTACCTTCCTAGAGCGTCTCTTCTTATTCTATGCATGCAATTGGAATGAAGGTTTTGTGGTAATTGGTTGGGAAATTTTCGGTGGTGATTTATAATTTAATTAAAATAGGAAGATGAAAGAATAAGATTAACGAAATTTCTACAAATGGTTGCATTCAACACTCGGTTTGACACTGTCCCCGACAATGATGCAAAAAATGATTAGTTTTAGAAAGGAATAAAAAACTAGGCTTTTCACCGAAACTTAGGGATTGGACATCATTCCAAGTAGCTATCATCCATATCATAAAAAATAATTTCATTATCAACTCAGGGACATGGTACTTGAAATGGGTTAGCAAGATATATGCACCAAGAATTGACTCAGACCATGCTATTGCTATAGGGAAAAATTGTTTTGAAAGGAAAGCTAGTCTATGGCTACAAGAAACAAAATGCTTGATAAATGAATGCATAATTATAAAATCTTGAAGAATGGAAAGATTGAATCTCCAAACCACAATTATTTAACTATTCTTCCACTTTGGCTGCAGGAACAATGACTATCTTGCATCTTTGGCTATATGAAGCAATGACTGTCCCGCGACTTTGGCTGTAGGAAGCAACGACTATCCTGCGACTTTGGCTGCAGGAACAATTTGCAATACTTAGAATTGAAACAACAAGATGTAGGAATGAAAACTACAAGAAATGAAATATATAATGTGGATTCCTCACCAAGTGGGCCCCCTTGGATGAGTATCCAAAAATAAATAACACAATGCTAACTTTCAACACTTCACTGTCATTGATTAAAAAAAAAAGTATAATTGTATTCATGACAAAAAATGGAATTTAAAAGAATGGAAACTATATCTTCTGCAACACAAATAACACCCCCCTTCTCATGCAAGAGTGGGGTTTTATTTAAAGGAAGAACATCTAACAACTAACTGCTTCACTCCATAAAACAAGCAAAGACTTTATTACATATCTAGAAAGCAGGAAATAGATTATCTGGAAAAAATAGGAAAGGAACTGCCGTAACACAAAGGAGGAACAAATATAGCATTTCAAAATTCCCTAGATTATCTGAAAAAAATAATAACTTCACGACCCGATATTAATCTAGCATTAGCCACCTTCATCATCTTGTAACCGCAACTTCCAGTTGCATTAACTCCTTCCCTGAGCGGCTTACCGCAGGACCGAGTCTATCTACACAGTGCTTAGGCACGTTCACCTAGTCATTTATCTTTAATAGCCATGATCTGCACCAAGGTATTAGAATACGAAATTCCAAGATAGAATTAACCAAAATAGGCATGCATACAATTTTATTCGAACAACTAACTACTTATAAAGACATAATCACAGAATATTATTTTCAATATAGAAACTATGGATATGTATGCATCCAAAAGTATTAAAAACACATCAAATGTCTTCGTGGATGCATGCCACCTAATTTCATGAGAATAGAAAAGTAGTTTGAAGCAAAGTATCATAAAAACTAGGAAATAAGCCATGGCAGCAGACTATCCTATGAAATAAATGATAGCATATTTAGGCCTTATCAAGGTGCATCGACCTGTGACGAGAATATTAGTAACATTATCAAACTTAATCCAAAACCATAAAGAAAAGAACATTATAATATAAATTTTTTCTCATATCTAATTTATACAATTACAATGAGGTTTACTTTCTCAGAAGAAGTGCCCGAAGGTGCATCCCATTCTGTTGTATGGGTCGGATCGTTCCCCCTATGATCAATGCCGCTATATATATATATATATATATATATATATATATATATATAAACAATAGCGAAATGAAACCAGTAGAGTTATGAAAAAAATTAACAATGAAATGGTATATTTGAGTCATTAATTAGAGGTTTGATATAATGGTATATATTACATACCACCACCATGATAGTAACTTTTTTTTATATCCATGCAATTTAAATTATAATCAATTAGAAACTCTTCCCTTGGACTTATTGATTTTATCAGACATATGAATACACGGTTTCCCTTGTGTGCCTCAAATATGCAATTGGGTTTCCTATTAGTTGACATAGGTCATGTACTGTTTATAAACCATTCAATATTCCCTATTGCTTTTGGCCTTCCATCAATGTACATAGCCTCTCTTTTAATTTGATCATTAACTTTCAGCTGTGTATAATTTGCTAACAATGCATATCTATGCATACTTCATGTATATCGAACAAGCTGCATCAAATCTTTGTAGATGTAATAGGGTCTGACATACTCCATCAATTCAAAAACTTTTTTTTAATAGACCTTTATGCCATCCATGGAAAATAGGCCCAAACCATGTAATGATGATGGTGCTATGCGATATATCCTCTCATTAACACAAAAATCAGTGTTTATTGGAGGAAGTTCCTTGGGCACCCATTGTTTCTATAGATATTTGTACCTCAAGGGAACCTCGATGTTTCCTATGGTCTCATCATCATAATAACACAAGCCCCCTTGAGAAATAAAAAATTCCATGCATTTATCAAATTTTCTTCTAATGTTTTGACCTCTTCTTGATCTCCCTCTTTTAGACCTACTAAATGTCTCACTTTCCTCTTCTCTTCCTAATTTTCCCTCGCTCGAGGAATACACATCTGAAAAATATCTATTTGGTGGTACTTGCACTCCATCAAATGAGAGAGATATTTGGTAGAGGGACAATTTTTATTATCAGAATGGCTGATGCTTTTTCCCCGAATTCATCATTGAGGGTAATGTTGAGGTTGAGGTTGAGATTAAAATTCAAATAAGCCCAAATCGAGTCTCTGGTGCTGATAATTGTAATTGAATAAGCCCAAATTAAAGAAAATCATATGGCCAAGAAAGTGGAATGAGCTATACCATGTGGATGTTAAGGTGGTTTATGTGAGAAAAAAATTCAAAGTTTGGACAAAAAAATATAGTTGCTAAAACCTACCTTATTATTATTTCACTCCAAGATGGGTATGAAGGGAAAGAAAATGAATAATAAATGGTTCCTAAAGGGTGTACTAACTTATACCTTCCGATCCATGAGAAGAATCATCACCTTGCATTTATGTAGATTGTGCAGGTTCCTTGCCAAAGGGAGTTTAGGTTCCTGCATACAAAATTCATTTATCCAATATTATCTTACATCTTATATGAAGGTCAATCATCATCAGATTTACATAAGTCACATGATACATATGCTAAAGATTACATAGTAGACAATAAAAATTAGAGATAGGTAAAAGTAACTTATTTATTGATTGGAATCAGGTACATACAACTAAATATAATACGACATGACAATAATGAATAATCCACCCTTGAAGAGCAGGATATGGTACTTTTTCAATGTAGAAAGTGGAAGTTGTTATGGGTCAATCAAGATCAGATGGGTCCACTACAACCTCATGAGATAGATCTTGTGTTATGGCTATGATAAGGACCACACACATGTCTGTGGTAGGAGAGAGCATTTATACCCCTTGGAAATACTTTTCAAGTAGAAATGGTAGGATACCATATATATTTTGAAGCCTCTTTATCCAAAGGGCATCAATATCCTTTCTCTCTTCACTGGAATCGGTGGTGCAGAGGGTTATTTTCATTATTTGAGTATACTACTCAATTGATATACCCAATCGATGTAAAGAAAACCTCTACACCCAAGATTAAGAGAAACGAAATTGATCCCCTTTCGATAAAGAGGCTTCAGGGATCGCATTGAGAAAGGACATTGATCCTACCATTTCTACCTAAAATCATTTCCAAGGGATTGCATATGCTTTGTCCTACCAAAGACATGTGTGCAATCCTTATCATATCCTAAACAAGCCTTTGTATCTCCACCCACATATGTGAACACTCCAACCGACCCTGCAAGCATTGTGCCTAGTTAAAGGACCATATAATACATATAAATTCGTTATCTTAATCAAACCTTAACCAAATCCATTGAGAATGAGATGTTTACACAAATCTTTGACACAATGAAAACTATTAATTATTAGATTGAGATGTGGTGCTTTTCTCAAAAAATGTTGGACACCACTACAAACTCAATGTTTGTACTCATAAAGATTGATCATCATTTTGTATTAACCAAATTCAATTTGTGGACTCCTAGGAAAATTTGCATAGTTATCATTTCACGGGCACCCAAGAACATTGATGCCTCCATAGAAATGTTCAAAGTATGTTTTTATTAGCATCAAGAGAGATTTTGATGGACCATATATAGTTTTTTGTAATCAAAAGATGTGAGGGGACACACTTTTGTGTTCATGACACAAAGTTGTCAAGCAAGTTGTCAAGGAAGAGTTCAATCCAATTAATAAGAAGACAATGCCAAAATATGGTTAAGGGCTAATAGTTTAAGTATAACAAGAAGAAAATGCAAAAATATGGCCAAGGACTAATATTTTAAGCATCTACTTATAATTAAATCATAGTTACAAACAATTCTAAGCATCCTCATATGGTGCTAAGCATCTTTCAAACTCACACAAACAATCCTACTCAAGTAAGGACAATTATTCTTCAATTTCTAAGTGAGATGAAAATTCCCACATCATGCTAACTAACTTGAGTCACTATTCCCACTTACACAATAGGATCAATCCCGAACATGTAGATTCAACTGGTGGAGTCTGAAGAGTTTCTTAAGATGCTGGAGTGATTGTGTTGCTGGAGGGTTTTTTGCTTTGGTCTGCTGGAAGGTTTCCTATTTCACATGGTTCTTTTTTGGGTTTAAAAATTACTTTGTAATATCTAGGGTTGTGCCCCTATTTTGTAACTATCGTTTCTATTGGCATTAGTTATTTTTTGTGGTGCTTTAATGATTTTTATTTTCTTTTTGTTGTAAAGGGTTTGGGTCCCCTTCAAAACCCTGTTGTTACCTTAATAAAAAATTACAAGGATCTTTAAACTAACCTTAACCACTATCAACAAACTCTCTCACTATCACAACTCTCATAACAACTCTAACTTTATTCCAAGACTCTAAGTCTAATTACACACACACACACACACACACACACACACACACACACACACACACACACACACACACACACACACACACACACACACACACACACACACACACACACACACACACACACACACACACACA
>MU225974.1:580680-616931 GCA_018584345.1 Thuja plicata | reverse complement strand
CTCTCTCTCTCTCTCTCTCTCTCTCTCTCTCTCTCTCTCTCTCTCTCTCTCTCTCTCTCTCTCTCTCTCTCTCTCTCTCTCTCTCTCTCTCTCTCTCTCTCTCTCTCATTTCCTAAGGGGTTCCAAGGGGTCACAGGACCCATTAAAAAGTCCTAGCTAGACCTTTTAGGATACCATAGGACTCATTAATGTTTCCTAGGACCAATTAATGGATCATAGATGTATTTAGGACTAAGTTTATAACTCATTTATGTGTCTTCAAAACCCTTAGTGCGCATTAGAACCCCTTAGGAGTTTCTATTTTTATTTGTAATATTTTTCGTAAAAAACTTAAATTAGATAAGGCCACTATAGTACGACTCTTCAAAAATTCATCAAAATTTTGACAAAAAATGTTGATCATATTAGACATCATAATTTTCATCCATCATAAACATCATAAGCATCCATCATAAACATAAATCATAACATAACATAACATAACATAACATAACATAACATAACATAACATAACATAGCATAGCATAGCATAACATAACATAGCATAACATGACATGACATGACATGACATGACATGACATGACATGACATGACATGACATGACATGACATGACATAACATAATAACATAACATAGCATAGCATAGCATAAAATAACATAGCATAACATAGCATAGCATAGCATAGCATAACATAACATAACATAACATAACATAACATAACATAACATAACACGTCAAGTGAATCATACACTATAATAGGAACTCATTATAAAGATCATGCATGAATCACATAGATATCATAGTCATCACCCATATTCCATATAGGAACATGACACAGAACCATCATAATCATACATTACATCACATCCATCCTGCAACATTACACATGTTAGCACATCATATCATAATAAATAATAAGCATATAACACATCCTAAATACACAACACATTAGAATAATCATAAACATGTTGTAATCCATCACATATGTATCATAAATCACCATCCATCACATAAATAATAAATAATCCATATTTCATTAATAAACATAATATATAAGTTTGTTGCCAAAAATCATGCCTCATCTCATATATATCAAAAAATAGTGTATCAATCATAATAAGAAATCCTCAAAGGTTAAAAAAATGCCACACAAAATGAGGGCTAACCGTCACTCTCTATCTCCATCTCCTAGAGGTGGCATGGTGCTACTATTAGGACCTTCTCGAGGTGGACCCTGAATTAAAAACATTACAAGGTACATCATGAATTAATTATGTAATGAAATTAAAATTAAAAGCATGATGAATTAATTTTAAAATTCCTCTTTTTCGTCAAATTTTTGATGAAATTTGGTCCTAATATCTGATGAAAGTCATATACATTGAAATTGCGACAGACATCGGGAAATTTTGTAAAAATATAAAGGATGACACAATTAACCTCTTAATTTATGATGAAACAAAGAAAAAAAGGAGGTTCGTTAGAAAATGCACACAAATAAGTTAGTGAGTGCATGAATTCAAAGGTTGTATCTTATTTTTTACTGAATTTATTCATGGCAATGGCTATAGATTTTATCCTTGTGTTGGTTGATGAATCACAAGAGCTACATTTTGAGTTCAAATTTTACCCTAGAATTTTAATAGAGAATGACATGTTGGGATGTTTTTCATGGATACCTCACGTTGTCATTCCTACTAAAGATGTGTGCATTCACTTAAAGATAAAATTGGAATAATTTGATCGTTATAGGATTGCAAATATCTGGGCAAAGGAATTGAGTTTTGAAGATGGAAAAATAAAACCTGAATATAAGGTTTTGGAGGAAAAGAAGCTACACGTTTTCAATGCTTTCCCTATTTTTTTTTGAAGATGAGGGTTGGGTTAAAATGAATATGAACCATTTTCATGACAACTTATGTTGTCTTGAAGACAACTGTTAGTTGATCACAAAGGAAGTAATGAGAAGAGTTACTAGTCCATGTGATGTTGGCGAAGTTCCAAAGATCAAGAGTTTTAAGACTGAAGAAGAAAAAATTCTACCCGACACTACGTTAGATTGAAGGTCACTCAAAGTTAGTACCATCAAGGACCTTGCAGTCAAGTATGCAACACAGGTCATTGGATACAAAGTTTTCTATACAAACTGAGAAAATTCTGTATGCTACAACAATATTATATCTCACCATATGGTAAAAGGTACGTATTATGACCATTTTAGTTTAATCAAAGATCAATTTATTGATAATTTAAGAGCAATTAAACCAAGAAAGAAACATGTATGCTTTCATTTTGGTTCGTTAGCTATATGCTTGATTTTATATTTCTCAAACTATATTCCTAGTGAGGGAAGAGTATTTTGGTATGATGATACCCTTGTAACACATGAAATTGAGAAAATATTAATTAAGAGAGAGAGAATGTAAGATAGGGATGACATGTTTACTGATTTCTTTGTAGTATTGCAAAGAAAGATGCACCAAAGGGACATGATTCCACCCTCTTTGATAGAAAAATACAAAAAGGATATTACTTTCAATGTTTCTACTAATCATTGTATTATACACATTGTATAACCCAGAAAGAAATGGTTATCCCTAATTGGATATGAGATGACTGAATAGAAAGTTTAAGACTATGCCAAAGTTATCTTAGAGAGCCTGACTGATGACACAAAGGAGAGGTTTGGTACTGCAGTGGTGCAGAAGCACCTAGGATAAATCCAGTCCCTAAGTTTTTGTAGTGGCTTGTAATGAACCTAGCCAAGTCAGTAGGTTTTTAATTTGACCTTATAAGGTCTTGTAAAGTGTGTTCCTAGGTGGATTATACTAGGTTCAATCCAACCTAAATGTTTATTGCTTTCTAGTTGTTAGAGCTAGATTAGACCTACAGTGGGAAAATGGGTTTAAAAGTGTCTAAAAGCCTTTAAGGCTTAGGCAAGGGTAGGATAGTGCCTAAAATGGTTCCTAGATTCTTTCTACACCATTATAGGTTGAATAGAGACCCTTAACTACAATTATGCCAAAAGATGTAATGTTGTCATAGTGTTTCTTGACAACATTTTAGTAACTTTTTATGTTGTATGACAACAAATGGAAAAAATAAAATCCCTTCGAGGAAACATGATTGGTAGTTTCCATAATGGCCTAGAATCATGGGCATGGCATGTTAAGTAAAAATATATCCCATTTCATGAGGCATTTTGTGGAGAAGTGTAATTTTGGAAGTGAATGAAGGCTCTGTGTTCTGGTTTTCAGTAACAGTGAACTTGCATTGAGTGTGAATGTGATCAGATGGATTGAAGTGTGAAAGTTAGTGTTTTTTTGGTTAGTACAAATAATAATGACTTTGTGTTCAGTAGAATAGTGGTTTTGAGTTCATTTTTTAAGCTTAGTAAATTGTTTTGTAACTAGTCTAGTTGATGGTGTAGATTAGGTTGTTTTTGGTTTCATGGCTCCCCCATAGAATCCAACTGTGGAAATCATCTAGGTCTAGATGAATATGGTAGGGGAGCATTTTTACATTGTAAATATGTAGGTAGGAGGTTTGAAGAGCCATTTTTCTATTTTTAAAGTCATGCCCTAGGCAAGCATTGAGTGTCCGGTTAGTGGTTTGACAAAGATAAACATGTGTGCATTTGCATGGGAATGAGTGAGTGCTCCAAACCAAGTGTGGTTTCAGAGAGGTAGTACTCCTATAGAAACGTAAAAGTGATATTAGGCCTTTTCTAATCCATCTAGGTATATTTCTAGATAGAAATAAGTGGACTGTACATTTCTAGCCTAATTAGCCCTATTAGACCTACATTTCAGGAATACATTGTACGGATGACCTAGGATCCTAAGAACAAAAAAATATTCAAGGTCTTGGAAAAGGGTATCTAGATCTCAAGTTAGTTTGTGAGGTTATTTGGAAGTTTGGATAAATAATTGAGAAAAACCCTTTGTGTAGGGCTAATTGAGCAATTAGGCCTAATAGGACTAAAAGGAGAGTCAAACTTAAACTTGATTGCTTAAGGCTTTATGTCCCATTAAAATGGATTCAGAAGGATTTCAATTAGTTGTTTCAATGTTGGATACACCCCCTGCAACACTTGTGGAGATACAGTGAAGAGTTTTCACTTGGAGTCATCCAAGAAAGAGTGAAGAGTGAAGGTAACCTTAATGTTAGTGATCCCTCAAGGTGAAGCACAAAGAGACTAAATCTTGGAGTTGAGTTAGGATAGTCTCAGGCTAGAAGAGAAAATACTATTAAGGTCATAGAAGTGAGCTTAGGATCTAGAGAAGGCTAGGACAAGTAGAGTCCTAGATAAGGGAATTGTGCAAGCACACCTTGGAGCATCTCTATCAGAGCTTGTTTGATTAGGCTTGTGGTGAATGTTCCAACCAGTAGAGTCAGTAGGAGAGTGTACATTGGTGAAAAATTTAGACTTGGAAAATAAGGTAGATGACCAAGAAGATGAGAATAGAATGCTTAGAGAGAGATTGGCACAATTGGAACACAAAGTGGACCAAGTGGAAGAAACGATAGAAGAAGTGAGGGATAAGGTTGAAGGGAAATGCAAGGAGATTTCCATAGATGATGAAGTACCTGAAGCTAACACTATCCTTAATAAAGAACCATTCTTAAAGGCATTAAAGGCTATGAGTGGTAAAACACTAGAAGGAGTTCCTATCTTTAGTGTAAAGATGGAACCAGAGATAGTCCTAGATTGGATATAAGGACTAGAAAATCACTTTGAGTGTGATGACATAACTGAAGCTCAGAAAGTGAAAGTTGCTAAGGCCAGACTAAAAGGTTTTGCACTCACTTGGTGGAAATTTATCTAAGATGAGAGAGAGAAGGAAGGAAAGAAGTCCATTGCTACATGGAAGGCTATGGTTACAAAATCACAAATGCTTATGTTCCTGAGGATTATGAAATCCAATTGCATAAAAGAAGACAAAGTCTAAGACATAAGGACTTAGATGTAAACTCCTATACTAAAGAATTTCATAGATTATTTATGAGGTATCGAGTTACAGAAGATGAGAAAGTGAAGGTAGCTAGATACCTTAATGGTCTCAAGTGGACTATACAAGATGAAATGAGTCTCTTGACTCCTGATACTATTCAAAAATGCCACCAAATTGCAATAAAGGTGGAAGAGAAGTTAAGGAAGAAACAAGATTCAAGAACCACTAGAGGTAGAGGCAAAGGAAGAGACAATAGAGGGTAGAGAGGTGGATATGGTGGAAGAAGTTCTAAAACAAAGAGTCAAGGAGAGACCAAGCTTACTGAGAAACAAGAAGGAAGATCCAAAAGAGGTAACTCAAATAGAGGAAGAAACTCTAACAATAGAGGAAGAAGCAATAGCCAAGGAAGAGGTAACTATTTTGCAAACATGAAATGTTACCACTGCAACCAGATGGGACACCTTGCATATAGATGTCTAGAGAAAGGAACTAATTCCCAAGGAAGTGACAAAAGGGTAAAATATGTTCAAGAGGAGACTAGTGGTGGAAGAAAGCACCTTGAGATACCCTTAGAGTTAGAGGAAGGTGAGAACTTAAAGATGAGGAGGACACTGATAAAGGAGCCAGTGAAAGATGAACCTAGTCAAAGGAGATCACTGTTTAGAGTGAAATGCAAGATGATGGGAAAAGTTTGCAGAGTCATCATAGACTCAGGGTATACTGACAACATAGTGTTAGAGGAGGCAGTCATCAAATTGAAGATGAAAAGAATACCTCACACCAACCCTTACAAATTCACTTGGTTGAACAAAGGACAACATGTCCTTGTCAATGAACAAGCTTGGGTGGACTTCTCCATTGTGAGATACAAATAAAAGGTGTTGTGTGAAATCCTACCTATGGATGCATATCACCTAATCCTTGGCAGGCCATGGAAATTTGACTGACAGGCCATGCATGATGGAGAAAAGAATTCTTATTCTTTCAAGAAGGACAATGTGACTTTCAAAATACAATCACTATTAGAGGATGGAGAGATGAAGTCATTAGGACCCAATGTACTTATGGTCAATGAGAAGGAGTTCTTGGAAGCCCTAGAAGAAGGAGAGGGAGTTGGTTTTGCACTTGTATTAAAGCCAAAAGAAGAAAGTACAAACAAGGAAGTCAAGAAGACAAAATTGCCTAAGGAAGTGCAGGAGATGTTGCAGAAGTATGAAGGCATTGTGAGTGATGGGAAACCATAAAAAATACCCCCTAAGAGAACTGTAAGTCATCAAATTGACTTTATCCTAGGATCTAACTTCCTAATAAGGCAGCTTATAAAATGGCCCCTCAACAAAATGAGTAAATAGCTAAGAAAATCCAAGAACTCCTAAGCCAAGGTCTCATTAGGAAAAACATTAGTCCTTGTGTCATACCCACTATCTTAGCACCCAAAAAGGGAGGAACTTGGAGGCTATGTACTGTCTCTAGAGAAATAAACTAGATTACCATTAGATATAGGTTCCCTATCCCTAGGATAGAAGACCTAATGGACAATCTAGGATAAGGTAATTTTTTCACAAATATTGACTTAAAGAGTGGATACCACCAAATCAAAGTTAATGAAGGGGATGAATGAAAGACAACCTTCAAAACTACAGACGGTTTGTATGACTGGCTTGTAATTCCATTTGGGTTATCTAATGCCCCATCTACATTCATGAGGCTCATGAATGAAGTCCTTAAAGACTACATAGGAAAATTTGTGGTAGTGTATCTAGATGATATAATAATCTATAGCAAGACCAAAGAAGAACACCTTAGACATCTGTAGATAGTTTTCAAGAAGCTACATGAGGAGAATTTGATGATCAATTTGGAAAAATGTGAATTCATGAGGTAGGAGCTAGTGTATCTTGGGTTTGTATCGTCCCAAGGCAATCTAAAGATGGATCCAAGTAAAGTGGAAGCCAATCTCAATTGGCCTACTCCAAGAACAACAAGAGAGGTAAGAAGTTTTCATGGCTTAGCTCAGTATTATAGGAAGTTCATAAAGAAATTCAGTGCAATTCGTTATCCTATGTTAGATAGTATTATAGGTGGGATGAAAACTAAGTTTGTGTGGAATGAGCAAGCTAACCATGGATTTGAGTTGTTGAAGAAGAAGATTTCTACTCAACCAATCTTGATTTTTCCAAGCTTGGAGAAGTTTTTCACAGTGGAGTGTGATGCTAGGAATGTGGATATTGGTGCTATCTTGAGCCAAGAGGGAAGAGCAGTGGATTTCCACTCTAAAAAGCTAAGTGAAGCCAATAAGAAGTACTCTTATTATGACCTAGAGATGTATACTCTAGTCCAAGCACTGAGGAAGTGGAGGCACAACTTGCTTCCAAAGGAGTTTGTAGTCTTTTCAGACAACTAAGCACTGAGTTTCCTGAATTCATAAGATAAGCTCATTCATAAACATATGAAGTGGGTAGAATATCTTCAGGCCTATACTTTCAACATCAAGCACAAGAAGAGATTGCAGAATAAGGTAGCAGATGCATTAAGTAGAAGAGTGGTTCATGGGCACCTCGAGATTTGATCATTATCAGAATATTGATATATCTAAGTCATTTAGAACTTCATAGAACCATTTATTAAACTATATTGTAATATATTCAATGTATTCCATAGGGATTATATGACATTTGTAATGAAAAGACCGAATGGAATATGAATGATCATTGAGTAGATGAATGTTTTATAACTGTCAAGAATTGTCTTTAAAAAGACATAAATGTAATCAAACAACAGGGAAGATGAAGTCGGTAGAGAATAGTTTTGGGAGAGATAGTAAAAAAGATAGTGGAAAGAATCAGACTCTCTAGCCTTCATCCAGAGATCCATTTATATTTGTACTCATCTGAATCATATATGTTTTCAGTTTTTCTTTAATGTATTGAACATATTCAATAATGTGGTGTGTTCAAATCTATCTGAGTTGTCTTATTATTTGCAATGTTGATGTTTTATATATCTCAGTTTATTGTTATCGACTTTTGATTTCATTTTTGAAAAAAAATAGAACAGTGATATGAATCAGGTTTGGTTCATCATTGGGCTTCGACATTAAAGATTTTGGCCTGGTTTATATATCGGGTCTTTTGAGTTGTTTTTAAATAATATTTAAATAAGTCCATTTTGGTCTATCTTTGGGTTTATAATAGTCCTGAGGAGGACGATGATGAAAAAAGTTTTATTTGACAGAATATTGATTTGAAGCCGAGTGTAACTTATTGAAGGTATTTAAGTTGAAACGGTTCTTCAAGAACGTTACGTTCAGGTGATGATTGGTTTAAGAACATGTGATGTTTATCAGGAGGTTCATGAGTTAGCTTATGTCATGTGGAGCTAAGAAACACATTTTAAAAAGTCTCCTTGGAAGGAGGCTTGAGAACGATCTCTCTGCAGAGTTATTTGGAACAAGTCAACCACAAAGATCATCTTATTTTGATCTCGGTCTTTGATTGTACAAAATGTGGTGAACAATTTATGTATACGCGCATGTTGTGGTGGTGACAGACCCGTGAGATTATGGAATGATTATGTAAGGTATGCAATGATCAAAGAAGGTAAATTTACTTGGTGAGAATGGTTTATTAATGTCAATGGAAGAGACTATTAAGTTAGTGTATTGTTGATTATTGAAATATCAAAAGATTGAGAGCCTCAAATGAATGTTTATAGAGAAAGAAAGGATAATATGTAGATTCAAAAGAATACCATCGATGCCCTCTACATCAGATTGGTATCAGAGCCCAGAAGATTCTAAGCATGTAGAGGATAATATACACTAGGCAGTGGTTGCGGTTGTTTTGGATTCTTGTTATGTAGTTTGTGGTTGCAGATTTGGTGCTAGTTTGCTCAGTTGCAAATGGGTGGACAAGAAGGTCTACCATAGAGGACCATAGGAGATAGTCTTGTGTGTCACCAATAGACTGGGGAGAGAGGCATGAGGAACTCCCAGGTGAGGGACAACGATTGTGATGTAGCATGGATGTGTGGACTATGGAATGAAGAATCACCTTGAAGGCTACCAACATAAACTCCATTGATGGGAGTCATTTGACAGAGAAAGAGGAAGCAACGGAGGCATCAATGTGGTGATAAGGATGAAGAGTTAAAGATTGGTCAGATTCTCACCAAAGCATTTCCATGGGACATGGAAAATTTTAAAGCTCGGGAGTATGGTGCAGGGGCACCTCGAGATTTGATCATTATCAGAATATTGATATATCTAAGTCATTTAGAACTTCATGGAACCGTTTATTAAACTATATTGTAATGTATTCAATGTATTCAAAAGGGATTATATGAAATTTGTAATGAGAAGACCGAATGTAATATGAACGGTCATAGAGTAGATGAATGATTTATAACCGTCAAGAATTGTCTTTAAATAGACATAAATGTAATCAAACAACAGGGAAGAGGGAGTCGATAGAGAATAGTTTTGGGAGAGAAAGTGAAAAAGACCGTGGAAAGTATTGGGCTCTCTGGCCTTCAGCCATAGAGCCATTTATATTTTTACTCATTTGAATCACACATGTATTCAGTTTTGCTTTAATGTATTGAGTAGATTCGATAATGCAGTGTGTTCAAATCTGTCTGAGTCATCTTATTATTTGCAATGTTGATGTTTTATATATCTCAGTTTATTGTTATCGAGTTTTGATTTCATTTTTGAAAAAAAAATAGAACAGTGATATGAATAGGGTTTGGTTCATCATTGGGCTTCGACATTAAAGATTTTGGTCTAGTTTATATATGAGGTCTTTTGAGTTGTTTTTAAATAATATTTAAATAAGTCCATTCTGGTCTATCTTTGGGTTTATAACAATCCTGAGGAGGACGATGATGAAAATGGTTTTATTTGACAGATTATTGATTTGAAGCCGAGTGTAACTTCTTGAAGGTATTTAAGTTGAAACGGTTCTTCAAGAATGTTACATTTAGGTAATGATTGGTTTCAGAACATGCAATGGTTATCGAGAGGTTGGCAAGTTAGCTTATGTCATGTGGAGCCGAGAAACACGTTTTCAAAAGTCTCTTTAGAAGGAGGCCTGAGAACGATCTCTTTGTAGATTTATTTGGAACAAGTCGACCACGAAGATCATCTTATTTTTATCTTAGTCTTTGATTATAGAAAAGGTGGTGAACAATTTATGTATACGCGCATGTTGTGGTGATGACAGAACCGTGAGATGATGGAATGACTATCTCGGTACATGAAAGCCGTAATGTATGCAATGATCAAAGAAGGTAAATTTACTTGGTGAGACTGGTTTATTAATATCAATGGAAGAGAATATTAAGTTGGTCTATTGTTTATTATCAAAATATCAAAAGATTGAGAGCCTCAAATGAATTTTTATAGAGAAAGAATGGATAATATGCAGATTTAAAAGAATACCATCGATGCCCTCTACATCAAAGATCCCTGACAATACAAGAGATATAGCTGCAGAGCGTAGGTATTGAGAGCTTCAAAGACTTATATGCAAAAGATGGAGACTTTGCAAACATCTATAAGGTATGTCAAGAATACAAGAATCATTTTCATATTGAATTCTCTGAATATACTTTGCAGAGTGATCTATTGCTTAAAGGAAGTCAATTATGTGTTCCTAGAGGGTCTATAAGAGAAAACATGATTCAAGAGAAGCACAATGGTGCACTTAGTTGGAATTTTGGTGTAAAAAAGACCCAATAATTAGTGCAGAGGTTTTACTTTTGGCCTAAGATGAATTTGGACATTAGGAAGTATGTAGAAAGTTGTGTTGTATGTTAGAAATCAAAGGGTACATCTTCCAATGTAGGCCTGTACCAACCCCTTCCTATCCCAAGTAGACCATGGGAATGCTTGAGTATAGATTATGTGGTAGGATTACCTAAGACCAAACAGGTAATGGATAACATCTATGTTATTGTGGATAGATTCAGTAAGATGGCACACTTTGTACCCTGCAAGACAGTCCATGATGCAAGTCAAATAACTCACCTATTCTTCAAGGAGGTAGGTAGTCAGAATTCATGGATTATCATTGAGCATAGTGTCAGATAGAGACCCAAAGTTCATGAGCCATTTTTGGAAGACCTTATGGAAAAAGCTTGGAACCAATTTATATTTTAGGTCTGCATATCATCCTTATACTGATGGTCAAACAGAGGTAGTAAATAGGAGTCTAGGAAATCTCCTAAGGTTCTTAACTAAGGAGTATGTTCAAGCTTGGGACCAACTCATTGGACATGAAGAATATGCTTATAATGATACTATGAATAAGACTGCTCATAAGAGTCATTTTGAGATAGTTTATGGTCTACACCCTAGAGGAATATTTGAGCTCAAAGATCTGAAGGATGGAGCCAAGGGTAGTGGCTATGCTGAAGATTTTTCACATTCTATGCAAGAAGTGCATGAGACAGTGAGGAAGACATTGAGTGAAAATACAAAGAAAATAAAGAGCAAGGTGGATGAAAAAAAGAGGGATGTCTAATTCCAAGTTGGGGATCTACTGATGGTCCATCTCAACAAAGCAATATTTTAGATAGGAGTGCCTCATAAGTTACATATGAGAAGAATTGGCCCATGTACTATTCTGGCCAAATATGAAACTAATGCATACAAAGTGGAACTTCCAGAGGATGTTGGTTTATCTCTGGTGTTCAATGTAGCAGAATTGGTCTTATACAAGGGACCAATACTAGATCCAGATCATAGTTTAACTAATGTCATACAAGAGGTGGAATAACTCAACTTACCATCTACAACATCCAAGAAGGCAGACCGAATATTGGATTCAAGAGTCTATAAACAAACTAGGAAGAAGGAGTACAAAGAACATCTTGTGAAGTAACATGGAAAAATAGATGCAGATGCTACATGGATTAGGGAGACAGAGTTAACAAATTTGGGCATTGATACCAACTTTCTCAATCCAAGGGTGGATTAAATATTTCTATTTGGGGAGGATGGTGCAGGAGCACCTAGGCTAATTCCAGTCCCTAAGTTTTTGTAGTGGATTGTACTGACCCTAGCCAAGTCAATAGGTTTTTAATTTGACCTTAGAAGGTCTTTCAAAGTGTGTTCCTTTGTGGATTAGACTAGGTTCAATCCAACCTAGATATTTATTGCTTTCTAGTTGTTAGAGCTAGATTAGACCTAAGGTGGGAAAATGGGTTTAAAAGTGTCTAAAATCCTTTAAGGATTAGGAAAGGGTAGGATAGTGCCTAAACTGGTTCCTATATTATTTCTACACCATTCTAGGTCAAATAGAGACCCTTAACTACAATTATGCCAATAGATGTAATGTTGTCATAATGTTGTTTGACAACATTTTAGCAACTTTTTATGTTGCATGACAACAAATGGCAAAAATGGATTCCCTTCAAGGAAACATGATGGGTAGTTTCCATAATGGCCTAGAATCATGGGAATGACATGTTAAGGAAAAATAGATCCCATTTCTCAAGGCATTATGTGGAGAAGTGTATTTTTGGAAGTGAATGAAGGCTCTGTGTTCTGGTTTTCAGTAACAGTGAACTTGCATTGGGTGTGAATGTGATCAGATGGATTGAAGTGTGAAAGTTAGTGTTTTTTTTGCATAGTAGACATAATCCTAAGGACTTTGTGTTTATTAGCATAGTGGTTTTGAGTTCATTTGTTTAGCTTAGTAATTTTTTTTGTAATTAGTCTAGTTGCTGGTGTAGATTATACAGTTTTTGGTTTCATGGCTCCCCCATAGAATCCAACCATGGAAATCATCTGAGTCTAGATGAATATGGTAGGGGAGCCTTTGTACATTGTAAATATGCAGGTAGGATTCTTGAAGAGCCATTTTTCTATTTTTAAAGTCATGCCCTAGGTGAGCATTGAGTGTCTAGTTAGTGGATTGACAGAGAGAAACATGTGTGCATTTGCAGGGGAATGAGTGAGTGCTCCAAAAAAAGTGTGGTTTTAGATAGGTAGTACTCCTATAGACACCTACAAGTGAGATTAGGCCTTTTCCAATCCATCTAGGTATATTTATAGGTAGAAATCAGTGGACTGCATATTTCTAGCCTAATTAGCCCTATTAGACCTACATTTCAGGAATCCACTGTACGGATGACCTAGGAGCCTAAGACCACAAAAATATTAAAGGTCTTGGAAAAGGGTATATGGATATCAATTTATTTTGTGAGGTTATTTGGAAGTTTGGAAAAAGAATTGAGAAAAAACCTTTGTGTAGGGATAATTGAGCAATTAGGCCTAATAGGACTAAAAGCAGAGTCAAAATTGAACTCGACTGCTTAAGGCTTGATGTCCCATTAAAATGGAGTAAGAAGGATGCCAATTAGTTGTTTCAATTTTGGATACACCCCCTGTAGCACTTGTGGAGATATGGTGAAGATTGTTTACTCAGAGTCATCCAAGAAAGAGTGAAGAGTGAAGGTAGCCTTAATGTTAGTGATCCCTCAAGGTGAAGCACAAAGAGACTAAATATTGGAGTTGAGTTAGGATAGGCTTAGGATAGAAGATAAAAGACTATTAAGGTCCTAGAAGTGAGCTTAAGATCTAAAGAAGGCTAGGAAAAGTAGATTCCTAGATAAGGGAATTGTGCAAGCACACCTTGGAGCATCTCTATCATGAAGAAGAGAAGAATATGGATATTTACAACAAGAAGTATAAGAAATATGCAGAGAAAAAGATTGAAAATATTTTAAGGAAGGTGAGAGATGAACAAGGAATCACTAAAGAAAAATAAGATAATATGTTGAGGACTACTCAAAGTTCTTCCAGTAATCCTTCCAGTATAACTATTGCATCTCTTACTACAACTTAAGTGGAAGGGGGAAGCTCTTCTAAGAAAAAAATACATATGAATCTTCCACTTTTACCTCGAAGAAAGATTAGGTGAATATTACCAGTGAAGTGCCTACTATTATTGATGTTTGTAATGAATCTACTGAGTCTCATAGCAACACTAAATTTTTTTGAGTTGAAGTAAGAGACAATAAGAAAGGTAAGCAGAAAGAGGCCAGTTTAGATATTGAGTTCAGTTTAGATCCCTTGGATTCAAGTATTATGTTTGATTATTTTACTAATGGTAAAATCAAAAGTGTTGGTAAATTTTATAAACCAACATCTAAGGATGGGAAGAAAGACATCATTGATGCATTTCTACAATATAATGACAAATTAAATGCAGAGTTAGAAGACTACAAGAATGATATTACTAGTTCCTTATGGAACAAGTTAAACAAAATCATAATGGAAGCAAGGAAGATAGAAAAGACCTATTCAATATTTCTATTGAAGAAGTCTGTAAGATTGTAGTCGGTGGGAAATATGTTGGCTCTTTCTCAAAAGTTGCAAAAGTCATGTCCTAAAATCCAATAAGAGAATAAATTATCTTATGATTGACAAATCAGTTTCCATGTAGATAAAACAAGATATAATAGCAGATCTAACTTCTTTTGTAGGTGAACTAAATATGTCGTCAAAAAATGCAAGTAGTACAAAGTGTATCGACTGTGAAATATACAATCTAGATCAGAATCCTCCTGAGATTTAGGCACACAATGTTGCTCTGATAGGATCTTCTATTTTAATAGAATAAATTCATGATGATGAGAAGGAAGTAGATAAAGAGGAAACCAATATGGTTACAAAAGAAATTGGGTCAATTGAACTCGTTAAGAGTCGTGACACTATCAAAGTGACAGAAATGATTGTGCCCAAAGTTAATGTGGTCATTATAGATGAAGAATAAATCAAAACAAAGAGGAAGAAATAGAGAATCATGTAAGTGAGGAACAAAAGGTGTGGCAAGAGGAGAAGTTGGAATACTAGAAGGAAACCAAAGGAGAAGGTGAGTAAAAAACCAGTGAAGAAGAAGTGGACAATAATTATATGGAAGTTTTGGTGTCAGTATCTACCGATAATATTGTCATGAATATTTAAAAAATGAAAGAACACGAGGTTGATGTTATTGATCATATTGATCATAGACATGTCTTTGGGTCTAGGCCTCATAGGTTTTTGAGAAACTTTATTCCTTCACCGCCTACTATTTAACTAGTGGTAATTCCACACATCTTATTGACTTCAACAAAATTACCCCAAAGAAAAAGCTTCATTTGGGATAGAATATCATAGTCTCTACTCAGGAAGAGTTGATAAGAGAGTCAGATGAGAGAGAGGAAGTCATTTAAGAAACAATATTGACACTTCATGCACACTTGTTCTATCGTGTTCCATAAATCCCTCATGTACCACAAGAAATAAATGTAAGTTACTGGTAAATGCATTCAAGGAACTAACGACTTCAGTTGATACCCAAGTTTAGATAAAAGAAGAGGATACTAAAAGAATATTCTTGCAGCAACTTCAAAACAGGTATGACACATTCTTTTTAGAGTTACGAAAGTTAATTCAAGAAGCTCAAGTATTGTTGGAAGACATAAATGAATTGTATCAATACATACTATAATAGCATGTGGCCACATTAAAGATAAAATAGGCAATGGACTCAATTGGATCACAAATCAAAGATGCTTATGAATCCTACCAAATTACCAATGATCTTGATGGGTCTATTCATTCTCAATAGAGCCGCATGCAGAATAAATTATTCCACCTATAACAACAAAGAGAATACACCATTATGTCATTAAGAAATTTATAGGATTTATGTGTTCCGTGTATCTCAAATATGTGCAATGCAAATCTTGTGCACAAGGATATACTAAAAAAAACCAACAAAAATTACCGAAGCAGAAGACATGATGACATTGGTTCGTGTCCATCTCATGCGTTTGGACCAGGCTATTTATGAATGGACTGTAAACAAGGAGAAATGGATTGAGGAGCTTTAGCAACTCAAATAGTCACATGAGGTTAATGTTCCAAGTGAGTAAGTTTTTTTTTGTTTTTTCTGTGGTTCCCCTTTATCATTAATGGGAAAAGAGGGACTAGTAAAGAAACTAAAAGTTTTGAAAAAGTTTTAGAAAAATAGAGTCCTATTTTTTTGATATGTCCCTCTTAGGGGGAGTTTTTGAAGAATGGAAGAGTTTTTAGATTTTTGGTACTTTAGTCTTGTTAGGATCAGTTTTTGGCTTCCAAGAATATGTTTTTGGTTTTCCATCAATGAAAAAGGGGGAGACTATTGGCCTTTCCCTTTTTACTTTTTATTTGTCATGCCCAAAAGTTGGGCAAAACACAACTATGTTTTTTTTTTTTTTCCCAAAGCACTAATGTTAACTATGTTTAACTAAGTTTACACTAGTATGCATAACGATGTTCAAATGAGAGGGCTCAAGATGGTCGTTAAATGGTTAGAACCTGAACAAGTTTGATCCACATGATAGTTGAATAAGCTTGACTAAATAATTGTACTAGTCGTTAAAAAGGGGTCGTAACCCCAATATCCACTAAATATTAACTAGGTTGTTGACAAAAGATAGCCAAAGTTTGATTAAGACTATAGATGACTGCAACGTTATGTTGGATTCCTTAACATGGTTACTTAACCAACCACGCTAATTGTTATCCAAATATTGTATTAACTTAATAAATTATAGTTTTATTAAATTTTCACCATGCATAGGTAAAAACAATTAATCGTTAAATCAATTACACTTAAAAAAAAGTAATCTAAAGAATTTAATACTAACTAATAGATTTAAAATTTAAAATATTAATACATTAAAATCCTCTAATAAACTAAATTCCTCAATTAAACCCTTTTTAATTAACATACTAAACTTTAATCTACTCCTAAACTGAAGACTATATATAGTTTTAATAATGTTCTAAATAAACAAACCATCTAAATTTAAACGTATCCATTCAACAAAAGTATATTTTAATTCCATTTAAATAACATTTCCCACAATATTAAATTAAAGCTAGATACATATCTAAATTTAACAATGAACTTTAATAATTGATCTAGCTATTTAAGTTTATTAAGATTGTTCATATATAGTAATTAAATCAATTATCTCCTCAAGGAAGATACAAAAGAAAAAAAATACAATTCTCCAATTAGGTTATCTAATCCCCATTAAATTTAAGTAACGCTTTACCCTTATATTTGATTATATTAACTTCATTAACTTAGCCCAATTTAATAATCTCATCTTAAATGATTAAACTTAAGGTTATACTAATATTTCCCAATGGATAATGTTAAATTTTCATTTAAATGTTTTATTCGTAACCCACCTATAAAAAGACTACTAAATTAAAAAAATAAATAAAAGCTAAAATGCAAAATTACTAAAGTCAACAAAGAAGGCTTATTAACAACATTTAATAGAAATATGAGATCCATAATAAAGGTTATAATTTAAAAAAATCAGTCAAATCTAAAATCAAATCCAAATTCTATCTTGTTAAACAATGATCTATAAAACAAGAGATGCAAGCGTCAAAGTTCCTACCAATTGCGTAATGCTTTTAAGGGTAAGATATGGTGAAATGAGAATGCATTTAAGGCAAAGTGGACAAATTTTGTCAAGCTAATCATTTGGATATAGGAAGACATATTTTGGCACCGAAAAAAACAATGTAAATTGAATATTTGGACAACATCATGAACACTAGTTCATAATCTTCCTAATTTATTGTAACTTATGCAAGAATTTATAGGAAAATGATAAATATTATCAATTGCATTTTTTGCCTTATTGTTGAGGATAACTAGAACATTCCTAATTTGTTATAAGATTTTTATTGTTTATGAATTGTTTTGGTAGCAACTTATTGTGCAATGTAAGTTTGAATAATAAGAATTAGTGGATCATTGAATATTTCATAATAGATTTTTAAAATAAAATATATAATTTATGGAATATTAATACTACAAATTGGAATAAAAGTTTGGGAAACTTTTGTTGTCATTGAAATCTTAAGGTTCCATTTGATAAAAGTGATTGAACACTCAAGTCATTATAAAGTAATCTTGTGGGTGGAATCCTTTTTTTACTACAAATTTTGTTAACCAGAAATTCTCATAAGTATTTATTTTTCATGTCAACTATTGGGGGGCCTTATTCTTCTTTCATCCTTGAAAGCATATTTGAATATGATCTTTTGATCTTCACTTGTAATCCTATCCATCTAATCGTAGTGTCAATAAATCTATAATTTGGATGCTAAAGTCATATTCAGAATAGAAGATTTTTGTATGCAGCTTTATGCTACAAGTAAAATCATTCATTTGTCATCGGAAATGTTAGCACAAAATCTTTATGTAAGGAAAAAACTACCACATTTGATTTGAAGTTTACTTTTTAGTAGTCAATAAACACTTGAAGAAAATCGATAATATCCACAAGACAAAAAAATGGAAATTTTATTTTCCACCCTCTACATATTTTTCTATACCATAAATACAAATTTAAAAATAACCAATACAATAATAAAAAAATATATAATATAATATATAATAAATATATTTTTAAATTTAAAATAAATAAATTATAAAATATTGCTATCTTCTAAATATGTTTTTGAATGCTCAAAATTATTAACGTAGATTGATATCTCCTAAATAAGTTTTTGAATACTCAAAACTGTGCACGTGTTTTATCTATGCTTCTACATGTTACACTCTCTTCTACACATGGCATTAGAGGTTAAGGGGATGTGTTTGAAAGACATTGCAGCTACCATGTTCCTAGTTAAACAACTGCGGTCACAATGACGTTGAAATGTAGAGGATTGAGTAGACAGACTGCATGAAGGCACTGTTTCTGCATCAACTAATGTTAGCACTTGGATTGGTACGATTTGGAGTATTACTCTCCTAGAAGCTTATATTGCTGATGGTCATTGGAGACGCTAGTGGAAGGAGGAGAGAAACAATTTCTTTAAGAGAATTGATATTGTCTTCCAGTTGGGTAGATAGTTAATTAAAATCATTCATTCTACTCTCAGTCAAGAACAATGAGAAGAATTAAGGAGGGCTAGAGGTCATTTTCAGCAGTTAGAAGACGTAAGAAGTCTAAATTTGTAGGAAACTCTTGGGCAACACCAGCTGCAACAAGAGAGAATTCTCCTCATTTTAAATGCAAGACTATATACATTTTATAGATTCGGGTAAAAACTCAACCAGTTTTCTTATATTGCATTTGGAAATGGTTTTCTTTAACAGTTGGGAGAAATTTTATTTCTATGAAAAAGTAGAAAGAATGTTGATATAGATTGAATTGTAAGCTAAAATATTGATACTAATTGAAACATAAGTGTGATTAGAAACACTGATGCAAACTAAACTCTGCAATTGTTTTGATAAATTCAAGGGAAGTTTTATTGATTGTGAAAATCTCAATTCTACCATTAAGACTCAATGCTTCAATACACCCCTAAATGGCAATGGACCACATCAGCAAACTTAATATGCTGGATAAAAACCAAAACTAACAAATTTCAGGCATTAAAAATCCATGTTGTGATTTGACTCATTTCAGTAGTAATTTTGCTTATTCTTCCCTCTTATCTGATCTGTATAACAAGCAAAGTTGATACATTTTGGAATCAGTTGAAGAATTTCCCAAATTATATTTTTATCTCTGATAGATCCCTTTGTATAACTTATGTGATGTTTATAAATTGCACTGAGCAACCATAATAGGATGCTTCAAATTGTGGCATCATTTTCACTTACATAATGTCGTGGACTGAAATAACATGAAATCAAGAAACATTAAGCCCAAGGCATTTTAAAACACAAATAATGAAATGAGAACAAAAATTGGATCCAGCAAAGAATATTTTTGAAATGCACATTTTATTTACAGCATATTGATGATACTTATTCCCTAAGAAATGTACAACATGGGGCCACTGGCCTGAATTAAACAAAACATGCTATTCCGTAGATCTACGAATCTTCTGTACTACTAGGCTGAATGCTTGGGTGTGTTTGTGTGCAGGGATGTGACACATCATTGCTAATAGACACTACAAGTGGGAATGATGCAGAGAAAGAACTCTTTAAAAGAGACTCTATTCTGAATCAAATCCCAGAGTAGACATGTACAACTGTGACAACCAGCTTGTGAACCGTGGTCATTATCTAAAATAGTAAAGGATAAAATTGATTTCTAGAAAATAGTGGATACAAAATCTTAGGATATCATATGGAAAGGATATCCTTTCTACAAAATCTTTCTTCCAGAGCTGCTGATCACTATTATGGTTGTCTTTACCAAGAACTTGAAACCAAGATTCATCCAACTTGAACCTTATTTTGCATTCATCGACACATGTTTTCATATCAACAGTAGGAAGCTTGGATGCTTATAAATTGTCTTGTGCCAGGAATGTACTATTTGGCAGGAAGGAGGCAATCATGCCAACCTGACATCACACATAATCACAGAAGGAACAAAGCCCAGTGTTCTCAGTATGCACACATGTGAAAGGAGGTTTTGTCTGATCTGAGTAGCCATGAGCTTTAAGAATTCTAGAATGTAGATAGCAGAAGAAGAATTTTAATCTTTAAAAAGATTAAGATTTGTAGCCCAAGAACCCAGGGCAATGGAGAATGTCAATTAAAATAATGGGTAGCCTTGAAATTCATGCAACATAGATTCAATTATGAACTTGATAGCAAGATAGAATGACCTACCATGGTTCTTGCTTAGTTATATGTTCAGGGTTACTGCAAGGCTGCAAAAGTTTTGGCAGAATAGATATAGAGATGATATATGGGCTGGTGGAAGTCTCTATAAATTTTGGATGATATTTTATTCCAGACCTTTGAATTTCAGGACTCAATTCCATGGAAGAAGCTAATGCACTTATCTCAATTGTGTGGGTATTTACATGGAATTTTTAAATTAAATATATTTATAGGAGAGCGATATGTATGAAATAGAATTGAGTGTTTGTAGTAACTCAGCCAATTCAAGAAGCATTTATGCCACTTTTCAATTTCAAGTAGCAATTTTTTTTAATCAGTAGAAGGTGCAATTCTGTGAGAAAACTGTAATGTACAAACTGGATCTGCAATTCAGATGGCTATCTGCAAATTTTTAAAAAAAAGAGAGAGGGAAGAAAAAAATCTCCAAGCAAGCTCATTGTCCAAATGTGTAGATATGAGTCACAATAATATAGTTCTAATATTACTTAACAACAACAATTACTAATGCTACTTTTTAAATTCTAAGTTCATAGTATTTTGATCACTAGTTGTAGATCTGCACATGAAAATTGTTGGAAGTAAATAAATATGAATATTTTGAATTTCTTGATTTCAATTTGTCATACTTGCAGCTCATCTGTGAGATGCCAAAGAACTGAAAAAATATTTTTGGCAAGTTTATGCTTATCACTACAACAAATCTTCAAGCCTAACAATGGTTACACATCTAAAAAGTGATGTTGTATGTTAACCTCCAAATAAGTTAATAACCTTAAAGTATGTGCTAAAAAATCATCCAGTTGTTCCCAAGGCAGGTGGGCATTAAAGAATTAATGAACTTAGGGTTGAAACAAAACCCTAAAGGTCTTGGCAGAAAAGCGTCTTAAAATATATGACAAGCAGTTTCTTCTAACACACAGTGTGGTCAAAGAATTTATATTATTAATTTTTGAAACCTAGTAACAATGACCACTCGCGGAGGATGAGCATTATCCATCCGCCTGCAAAGAAATCAACATTTATAAATGAGCTAAGAAAAGGACGATTAACAACAAAGTCTCACCATTCCAGCAAATATTACCAAGTAAATATACGAGAAGATTAAACCCTATCGTAATCTGCAAGATGACTAAACCCTGTCCATTTAAAAAAAGCCAACACAATCAAAATTTGAGAAAGATTTACTTCCTAACGCTAAAAATTTTACAAGTTATAGATGCATGGCTTAAATAATGAGTGGAGAAGAGAATAAATTTATTTAGACACTGAGAAGCTTCACAGCCTAAGCAAGGGTTTATTAAAAATCCTTACCTGTCAAATCCCTTTTCAGAGCTTCTACTCTTTGCCCCACCACCACATTGCTAGCAACACGGAAAGAATGTTGAAATAGTAGTCCTTCTGGTGTTGGGTTTTATAGGAAAAAGAGGAATTTCTAGTCATAAAGATTTAGATCAAAAAGGGGATTTTGTAGGCATTTCCCATTTTACAAAAGTTTAGTGTTTGATGCAAAGATTTGTATAAATTTTTTTCACACCAGGATGTTCTAGAGAAAATCAAGCTAAACGAAAATGCTTCATATTAATAATAAAAATAAAAATACAAAAACCCAAAAATGAAGGTTAGTTGAGACACAATTTGCAAAAAATAACTCAGAAAAATCCTCTAAAAAATGAAGGTTAGCCCAAACATGAAATTTTGAAATTTTTTTGAGAGATTTATAAGATGTGAAATTCTCGCTATGCGGGAATGCATCAGTTATAGATAACATATTATATATAGACAATCATACAAATATTTACAACCATAATCCGTGAATGAAGAAAATAAAACAAAGAAAATTATTGTGCAGGCTAGCGATTGAGCTTTTGGTTATGCACAAATTCAAAACTGAGGTAATGGGTATGAACAAATTCAAAGAACTAAACCGAAATCACAGTATGAAGGAAATACCTGGCACAACGAACATCAAGCAAAAGAATATGCAGAGATAATGGTCATTGGATGTTTTAACATAATAGTCTAGCTTTCTTAGAAAGAATGAAGGAAGGAACTTCTGGAAACTTCAAGAATTTCATCTACCAAGCTTTTAGATTTTTTTAATTGTTATGTTAGAATTTTTGTATTTTTTTAAAGGAAAAATGAATTTTCTCATTGCTTCAACCAATAAAAAATCAATAAAATCATATTTTGTTTTTTTGGAAAATAAATATTAATAATGAATGATAAGTTTTTGTCCCATAAAATTTAATACGTGATTCTGATTGGTTAATTGACCAGTCAAATAAAAAAATTTGCACCTAGATGAATGCATTAGTTACCTGCCATAGGCAGGAACTAATAAAATCTAACCCCCTATCTAACTTCCAAACACTCTGTGTTTTAGCTGAGAATTTTATTTAACCTAGCCTAAAATCATAGATAGTGGATTCAAACCGAGGGCAGAAGATCAAACCCTAAACAACGGACGTCGCTATGATCTCCTCTCGGCAGAGGAGATTAATGGGTGACAGTGTGGCGGCGATGGAAGAGAGAGGGGTGCTACAAAGAAGAGGCTGTGGCATGAAGGGGAAGCAACGCCTGCCATGGTGGAGGTCACAGACGGTGCAAGAGAAATGGGGAGCCAAAGGACACAAGAGGAGGCCTGGCCATTAGCGTGACACCCCCTCTGCGCTACCCACAGCAGGCGCCGCTTCAGCGGCTCCACTATGGATACCACTGTGGGTGTCGCACTGAGGGCGCGGCCACTCCACTGTATCCTCCATAGTGGGCACTTCCCCTGTGGAGTCACGCAGCCGAGGGGTTGGGGCTTCAGTCCACCTTCCCCAAAAACCCCTACAAACATTTTAATAATTGTTTTAAATAATATTTCTCTTTTTGAAAAAAAAATGTGTTAAATGGATAGTAATTACAAACAAGGGTTTCCTATTTTTTTTTGAATAGCATAAGGTATTTCTTTTATTTATTTATTTATATTATATGAAGATTTAGATAGATCTATATGCAAGTATATGTATTTTACTTATAGATCCTTTATATATATATATATATATATATATATCTAACTATATTTAGGGGTTTAAATACATATAAATATGACTTTAATTCTCAACATCACTCTTAGGTCTGAAATACTAGTTATGCATTATTGCATATACAACTATTATTATATGTATACAATTAAGAAAATATAAATTTAATTTCTTGCATAAATATGCATGTAAATTTAAACCTTTTAATTGATTGGTTTCAAACCTAGGGAGCATATGCATGTAATATATAATTTTCCTAATCTTCCGTCCTTATAATATTTAAATTTTTCTATAATGAATACTAGGTTCAAATGGACTCTTTACCATTGTTTTCAATAATAAAATTCAGTTATAAATAGATTGCAACTTAACCAAAAAGAAAATTTAAGCAATTATAATCATTCATTTATATCCAAGATTCTATATGCAATATATTGAAACTTACAAATAGTCTAAAATACATTGCAAGAGTATTAGGAAAATTTTCTTTCAATATATATATCAAAATCCCTATTTACAAGCTTTAACATAATTCCCTTTTTGTAAAGGCTTTAAAATATAAAAGAGATACAAACTTAATTACAAGGATGGAATACAACCAAGGAATCTCTGATTCTCGTAGGTCACTGGAAACTCAAGAATGCTCATAAGCCCTCCATGCTCCATCTAAAAACCTGTGATAGGATAATGTTGACCATGGAGGCTCACCTCCCAACCTAGGCCTTTACAAGGCCACCCTCGAGCTTGGGGATCCAAAACTGAACAAGGAACAAACAGGAACACACAAACTCACACACTTAACAACACAACAAGAAAATTCCCTCTCATGGCTTAACAACAAGAAGGTCTCCAAGAGGCCTTCTCCAAAATGGGGTGATAGTGGACAAACTCAGGAGGAGAAGCCAAAGCACAAAATAATGAAATCAAGCCACACATGGACTTGAAAAAACCAACTACCCCAAGATACAAAAAACCATGGCCTCCAGCTATGAAAACTTCTCCTTATGACCCCCTGGTGCCCCCAGGCTTGCTTGGCATAATGGGGACCAAAAAAACCCATGTCTATCCCTCCACACATGGGAGAATATACACTACCTAGTGTCTCAACCTATTATTCTTTCAAGGTTACTCTGCCCTCCCAAGGGTGAGTGTACCTTGAAGACTCCCAAAACAAGTATAAGCACAAAATAAAACACAACATATGCATACTCAAAAGAAAACTTACATGGAGTAACAAAAATTCATAAAAGAATCCATTAATGAAGCTCTAAGCTTTTACATGCATAAAAAATATCAAATATACTCTACACTAAGAAGCCAACCTGAATACAAGTTATGGAAAAAGAATGGTGGCTTGTGAAGAACTTTTCCTTCAAATCCTCTTCCTTCTCAAAATTTATCCTTCTAAACTGAACTTGTCTCTACAAGTAGAGAGTGGGTGAACAACCCAAACTATCACTAAACTCTTCCCTATAAAGGCCTTCTCCCTAAAATATTAGGATATCATTAATGAGGAAGAGACCCTAACCCATCCCATCTCCCACTTGCATTCCTTCTCCATAAATGGAAAACAAGGAAAGAAGGGATGGCTTAACCAAAGTTTTCCAACTCTCCAAACTCGTCACTCTTCAAAATGAATACTTTAGGGATGCCATAAATTCATTTTAAGGCTCTTAATGGGCTGAAAAAGACCCCTAATCTCTAAGGTACCAAGTGGGGTAGTTAGTTTTGACCCTAGTTACTCTCTGGGAGCCCAAAAGACCCTCCTAAAGTCTACCCAAAGTTAACTCACAAATTCCAACTCAAGTTGACCCATCTAGAAGTTTCCTAACTCAAGGTAAGCTTGGGTACTGCACTAGGTAACCCTCTAGTTAAATTTACTAGCCATGCCAACACATAAGCACTTACATTTGTCAGAATTGACACAACACATTAAAAAAAAGACATGAATTAATTAACAATAACATTATGAATTTAAATACAATCAAAAATGTTACTTTCATGAATAAAAGACTAAACAATGATGTTCATGTCTCTACGTATAGACATAACCTTAGTATTCACAAAATTCACATAGGTTCAATTCTGAGTTTGCATTTTTAGAACCATGGTCAAATTTCTTGCACACTCATTGCACCCATCAATAGGTCCAATATAACATCATATAACACATAACAAAATTTATCATGCACTAACACTTTGCATTGAACAATAACTCTTTGGAATTTAAACAACATTTGCATTTAATTAAAATAGCATATTATGATTTCCCTAAACCAATTTACATCATGATAACATCTACATACTAATTCAATGTAATGCATCATCAAAATTAAATCCTAAACTAAAATCTACATTACTAACATAAAGTATCACATAGGTTCTCTAATTACATAATCAAGTGTTGTATACAAACAAAGGATTCAACAAATCCATAAAGTAATACACGTGTCCCAATAGTCCAAAAATAAAAAAATTAGTATCAACTGTAGAGTATAGAAAATAAAACAATGCTAATCTATGACAGGCTGGGATAGGCCTCACATCATTGATGTCACTATTCTGGAGTTATTAGTATTGATCAGTATGTTTCAGTAATGGTTAGATTGTTGTATCTTTTGGTATCGGTGTTCGTGATCACCAATATGTCTCACCGACGGATATAGGTTGCAAGATTATTGGTAGAATTCCTGGATCGTCTTAGAGCATGACATGTTTAGTCCAGACCTATCCTACAACTATCGAGTCCATTTTTTGATTAGATGACAATAGATCTAAAATGAAAATATAATCATATGCTTTATGTTTGGCTGACAGGAAGATTGTATATACCAATGCTTGGTATATAATTACAAGTACACCATGTATTTGATATACACGATTATTTGTGTAATGTGATGCTATGTATAAGTGAACTAATGTAAGAGAACTATTTATATAATATTGTATCAGTAAAGAGAAGAAGAATTGTATTACACCAATAATTGTATCTAGTGCATATGTTGATGCATGTCTATCAATTCAATTTTGTATATCTAGCCATCAATGCTTTTTTGTATCAAGACAGTGGGTTCAAATGGTAGTTAACCACCCTATGTATTATATAAATGGTTAAATAATAACTGAGAGCTAACCCTCTCTATGGTTTTTCCCATCATGGGTTTCCACAAAAAAATATGGTGTTATGTGTTGCAGTATTTACTTTCTGTTATTTCCTTTTCAAAAAAGTTGAAATATGTTATATAGAAAATTAGTTAAGTTCTTTAAGTTTTTCAAGGGTATATTGATTCACCCCTCCCATCTTAGTATACCAGGAGTTCAACAACAAGTACTTCAATATATTCTTTCAAACCTCTATTTTTCCTGGTTGGGTTCCTTCCTATGAATGTTTGACGATGAGAAAGGCCTACAGAAACATGATGCACTTTCTTTCCTTTCTCATCCTAACTCTCTCCCTTAACATTTTTGGAGAAAAATTTTCCACATCTTCTCCAATCCATAAAAATCCCTAGACTTTAATATTTGTGTTAAAATCTACCAGACCTCTAATCATTTATGTGGATTTTTCTTGATTATTCCATTATGATGATTGATATCATCGTCTTCATTGTAGAATAAAATATGCTAATTTTTCATGAATGAATTTATCTTTGGAAACTTGGCTGCCAGTTTCTCTATCCAATTGGAGCACTTCATTTATTCAAGAGATTTTTTATTCGATGCCTGAACATAGTAGCCATGCATATCCTGCTAATTAAATCCTGTCTTGGTACATAAATTTCTTTTCTTCTGCTCAATGTGTTGATAAATAACACGCTACCAGATTAGCTTCATTTTTGGTTTGGACATTACATCAAAAATATCTTAATGGAAAATCAAGGCGTTATAGATGCATCTACTATCATAATTATTTCATCTTACCTCTATCTCTGGCTATTCAAAAATGAGATTTTCGACCATTATACAATGTGTTCTGATATTACTCAGAGATGTATTAGAAATTGTCATTTCATTATTATGTTGAATTCTATTCGATCACTTAAAAATTCTCTCACTAAAGAAAACATAGATTCTATGAAATTGGGAACAAGCTATTTTCAATTCATACTTGCGAGAATTCTCCAAAACCTCTAAATGGGAAATTAGTTTTAGAGTGACTATTTCGGTCTATTCCTACCTTCATTTTCCAATGAAGAGGATTCCAAAGAACTATAATAAAAATTTTCAACCAAAAAAGTATGCTAAGTTAACTGTAAAAAATTGGATGCCTTCATGCTACAATCATTTGGATAATCCAGTCATATTTATTTTAATCTAGATAATTTGCATTTGTTTATAAGTTATTTTTCCCTTATTTATTTCAAGAAGGTTAGGTGGTGTAAAATCCTAAAATGTTAGCACCCATCATTGGTTTCTCTAATAAGGACCAATAGCCCCTCTTTGGTGATTTTGAGGTCTTTTTGTCCATTTTTCTTGATCTCGACAACCTGTAATTCAAATTGGGACCTCTATGCGTCATCCTGACATCCTGATTCCATTTTGGGTGTATTTTACAAGGTGGAGGGAATTTAAAATGTTTTGCACCCATCTATAGAACATTTCAAACATTTCGCACCCTTGAAAATTGCACCGAATCAGGCCCAAGGCCTGATATAGAGGTTTTGCATTATTTTCTTCTTCTATGGCTGACCTAGCTTAGGTTTGAATAAAAAAATGAGGGGTAAAGTGTATAAACCCTATATCTCTCCTCATTTTTTATCCATCAACTATATGCAATAAATTACTAGGAAATCATTGTGATCCAAGAGCAATCAAGTCTTCAATCATTCAAGGAGAATTCAAGATCTCAAGCCAAGGGCATTCTAGATCTCATCCATTATTCTTCTATCTCATCAAGGCAATCTTCTTCAAGTTGGGGAAAAATATTCTATCTCATGATGGTATCTTAGTGCACTCTCAAACTAGCAAATAATATTTGTCTTTCTCCATCATTCATCTCTCCCTCCTTGCAAGTGTGATCAAGCAATTCAAGCAAATCAAGATCTAAGAGTGGTTTCATTAGATCTATACACATGTGAAGACATCATTGATCTTATATCTCTTCTACATGGTAAAAAAATAAAAATCAAGCATCTACATAAATCATACATCATGGATTTGAGTGATACAAACATCCATCCATGAGGGTAAGCACATTAATACAAAACTGAGACTTTGTGTTTACTACATGATTTACATTTCATATTTCAAGGTTAATTCCTAAATAAGGGTTTGAACAAGAAAAAACCCTTTATAAAACCTTTCCCCCATTTTTCTATATGTAGGAATAAGCCAACACAAGTCTCTGTCAATTTTTAGCTAAAAGTGCCAGTACATAATGACTCAGGAATTTTGAACCTAGGTACAAAATGTTTCAGGCATTTTGCACCCTCTAAATTCAGTTGAAATTTACAAGACATGAAGCAGACAAGTCACAAAATCTAGATTTGGAAGTATAGCTAATTCTAGGACTCCAATGGTTAGAAAAATAGTGATAGATCAACACCTTCCTCATTTCTCCAAGGTACACTTTTCATTATTTCATTTTCCATTTCTAAGTACATATAATTACATATCATTATACTTTACATATCAAACATCCTCCTCAAGGAAGGATACATTTTCTTGGTTAGAGCTTGAATCTACATTTGAGCCTACCGGGGCACCATCCCTTCCTAATGTATAATTTAAAATAGTGAAGTGATCTATCCTAGTGCATTGCTTCCCATTTTAGTTTGTACATTTTTGTGAACCCGAATCTTCTTATATAATTTTGATCTTGGTAGTTAGATCCTTTTTACATGCATTTAAATATCTAGATTTTATTTCTATGCATTACATTGTGACATTTTAGGGATTTAAAATCTAGATATATTATATTTTAGCATTTCCTTTTCATGTTTTGCATGTTTCAAAATAATAAAAAAATCCAAAAATATTTCATTCCATGCATTATTGTATGAATTTGGATTTTCATTCTATGAATGGAGTTATCTATATTTCTACTTCAATCTCAAGTTTCTTTCACGAATTTCAAGATGTTTTATTTCATGCATATGATTATAGTTTAGTTCTTAATTTCATCCATAGCCATAATATTCCCTCCCGCGAAATTGATCCCACCCATGAGGAAATTTTAACACAAAAAGATCTTATTGACATTTCCTCAAAGAATTTCTCTCCTAAGGATGAGATATTGAAGGATGATGTTGATCCTTCTCCTAAAATGTATCTCCCTCATGAAGATATTTTGGTGCAAGAGAAGGATATTTTACAGTTCTTTCATTCCAATCCCTTTTCCTTTAGGGATGAAGATTTAGTGAACCATGATTATTCCCATCCTAAAGTGTGCCTTATTCATAGAGATTTTCCTACCCTCGATGATTACCCTATTTGGGATGAACCATTGAATAATGGAATTGATTATTCTATTTGTAATGAAGAAACCTTGATAAAAAAGATAATATTGCAGTTGACATTTCTTCTAATCCCTCTAGTGATGGCATATTCATGCATGATGTTGATCCTTCTCCTAATATGTACCCCCTTTCTGAGGATATTTTGGAGCAGGAAAAGGATATTATCGATACCTTTCTTAATATCACCTTACCTTCATTTGACATCCCTTTTAGAAATGAATCATTGATGAACATCCCTAATACCCATTCTAAATATTTTCTTACTTATAAGCATACCTTGGAAAAAATAGAATAATATCTTTACTAATTTCCTTGATGTTTTCCATTCTAATGATGAACACATGAAAAATCAAAAGATTGATCAAGTCAATGTTGTAAATGTGGTTGGTAGTGAAAATCCTAAGGTGGTTGTCTATCTTCATGAAGATACTCCTCAACCTCAAAAAAAACCAATCAATGTGGTGAAAGGTTCTCAACAACCTGACTATCATGCAGTTTCTCATACAAATAGCACAAGAAATAATAGACAATCTACTATTTTAGTTGCTCCTCCTTATCTTCTTTATTCTCAACAAATGCTTCCTTCTGCACCTCGTCTTCCTCAAAATATTAGAAAGGAGTATGATTTAGTAGAACAACTCCATGCTACTCTTGCCAAGATATCCTTTTGGGACCTTATTCAAAATTCACCTACATACCATGAAGCATTACAACAAGCCTTAAGAAACATCACTGTCCCCTCTCCTACACAAGATAATATAAATTCTATATTGGAGTGCATGAATGCAACAAATACTAAGGCTTGAATTGTTTTTTTTCAAGATGAGTTGGCTTCTAAAGAAGTTCAAGATCAACATTATTCTCTTGTGGTTTCTATCCTTATAAATGAAAATCTTATTTGATGAACTCTAGTTGATAATGGATCTGGTCTTAATGTGTGTAGCATTGATCTTTTGAATAAAATTGAGGTGGATATTTCATTGATTAAACTTGATTCTAATACTATCCATGGATTTGATAATGTTGCTAAGAAATGTATGGGTATTATCACCTTTCTTTTTAAGGTAGTTCTTTTTATTTTACCTACACCTATTCATGTCATGCCTAGTGCTCTTAATTAAAATATTCTCTTAGGGTGTCCATGGAAACATGCCATGCATGTTGTGCCTTCAACACTCCATCACAAAGTAAAATTAATCTATAATAATACCATGTATACTCTTCTAATTGATGAAAAATCACAAAATTGCTTATGAACTGAATGTGACTCTAAATCCATTCCTACACTATTCTAACAAGACTCATATTCTCGCCCTAAAATTTCCCTTTTAGAATATGATTGGGGGTCATTAGACGTTACACCATCCTTTATGAGAGAATAAAATAATTCTAAGTTCAAAGGGCCTAGTGTGTCATTGGTTCAATCTGATTCTTCTTATATTTTAACTAATAATATCCAACATGGTGTGCAACAAGGCTTTGCAACTCATACATTTTCTCTACCTTCCTTCAATCAAAAAATCATTTTTCCTGAACTTCTTCATGCTAAGTTGATTACTCAGCCTAAAAGAAAGAAGAAGCATAACCCACATCTTATAAATCTTCCTTTTTGCATGTACCATCGATATAGTAACCACTCTACTATCGAATGTCAATCTTTTCATTATAAAATTATAAAACTTATTGATTTTGAAACAATTCATATAACATCTAACAATGAGTTGTTTTTCAATCATGATTACTTTGAATAATATTTAAGATCCTATTATGTTTCTCCACATTATGTGTCATGTAAGTCTCTCTTCTGGGGGCTCATTGTCATTCATGATGGTGCAATTTCAGGTGCAATCATACTTTGTGAGAAACATTATAATCCTCATTCTTATCTTTGTCTCCACACTTGGGGGGCAAGGTAAGTCTCTCAATATCTCCAAGGATCTGCTTTCCCTTGGATAGGTGTTATTTTTTTTTATCATGTGATCTCTCCAATTACATAGAATTATTGGATCTAATTAGGGATTATCACTTATGCAAGAGGTGTGCCTCCCTAATAAACACCTCTTCCTTGTTTTCAATTGTGCATCCACATAAACAAACCCCTTCCCTTGGAGGCTAAAAGTGAATGCTCCTTCATCAAGAATCCCTTTACCTAGAAATAGGAAAGGTGTGGATTCTTGTTTTCTTCCCTCTATTTTGGTCAATGATATTATCTCATTCTTTCAACATCCTTTAAAAGGATCCATTTACACTTGTTGCATGGTATCTCTTCACTTTCATCCCTTCCTTTAGCTCACAGGAGCTGTGACCTCTTTGTCCTAGATTGGGTGTTGCTTAGATGGTATCTCCTTGGTGCTCAAGGAGTCTATTATTTTTTCTTCTTCTTCCTTAAGATCTCAATATAGTCCTATATTGTCATCTTATGGGGTACATACATGACCTCCTTTTGGAAAACATTTTTATTACTTTAGACATCTCAGGTAGATTATGCTAGCATAATACAATTTTCTAGGACCAGATAAGTCTCCTTTATGTACATTTTTAGGATGTGGTCAACTAGCATATTGCTAGACCACTTGACCTTTCCTTTGCACAAAATTTATCGGTTCACTAGAAAAACACAAATTTCTAGACCATTCAACCTCTCATATGAGTTGACTAGCATGTGTTAGACCTTCAACTCTATTCTTTATGATAGATTGACTAGAAACTACGTAGCTTTCTAGACCATTTAATTCCATATTTTGTAACACTTTTTATTTTCATGATCTATAGTGAGGCAATCCCTTACTGGGCTGATCTCTCTCTCTCTCTCTCTCTCTCTCTCTCTCTCTCTCTCTCTCTCTCTCTCTCTCTCTCTCTCTCTCTCTCGCAATGCCTCTCTTATCTGGGTTTTGGATTTGATAAAGACTTAAGTCACTTAGGGGCTTGATGTTTCTTTGTCTCCTTGACCTTGATAGGACCATTCATATGCATTGATCTACTTTATCATGATAATGAGCTTGTCTCACACTCTCACTAAAATGGGGGATAAATGTACCATCGCAAAAAGTTAGCACCCATCATTGGTTTCTCTAATCAGGACCTATAGCCCCTCTTTTTTGATTTCAAGGTATTTTTATCCATTTTTCTTGATTCAGACAATGTGTAATTCAAACTAGGACCTGCATTTGTCATCTCGACACCCTGGTTTTGTTTTGGGTGCATTTTCCAAGGTGAAGGGCATTTCAAATGTTCTACACCCAGGTGCAGAACATTTCAATTTTTTTGAAAAATTGTTAGTATTTAGGTACCATAAACCTTGTAAATCCTTAATTTATTATTTTCCTAAATATCTTTTGTAATTTTCCCATAAGAGGTTTAACCGTTTAACCAATGGCGGTGAAAGAGACCATGAAAAGGAAAAATTACTTTTACCATTTGTCATTTAGGAAAATACCAAAATAGCTAGGCATCTCCTCTTGTAATCCTCTATTTTGAGGTAATTGGATAATTTTAATAAGTTGTAAGAGCATCTATGACAGTTATGACAACTGTCATAAGATTCTATGATAATACTTATGACAGTTTATGATAGATTCCTTACACATGTGGCCATGCATGAGAGATGCCTTATGAAATCTATAAGAGAATATGTAAGAGGATATTTTTTGGGGGTGGACATGAGGTTTTCCAGGTGGTTTTGTTTACTATTGTTTTATGATATCACAATGGTATTCATCTTCACAAATTCTAATAAATTGGGACCTTGAGCTAGAGTTATTAATTCAGTCTTGTTCAGTTTCCAGGGTAACAAAGTGCTACCATATTTTCTACATGGGTCTAAAGAGAAGTTTATTTATTGGATTAGTAATATAATTTCCTCTCTTTATGTGGTGGATTTTTTCTTGAAAGGGTTTCTCCACGTAAATCTGGTGTTTTATGTGCAATGGTTTTCTAGTTCTTGTTTTAAGTTTGCAATCAATTTTGAAGGGTTAATATTTGGTTTCATATTTGCATGATTAATGAGTTTTAGTTCTTATTGAAATATTTATTCATCTTGTTTTACAACATTTGGTATCAGAGCTAAAGGTTCTATTGAGGGAGGGACACCTTTCTCTTTAAGTGTTGAAGGATTTTCTTTGTAGTGGGAGATTTTTTTGTGGGTTTTTTGAAGATTTGAAAAAGGTTGTACACCATGGCCTCCACCTCTCGTCAAGATATTGAGAAGTTCAATGGTACTAGTTACAAGATTTGGAATTTGAAAGTTGAGGATCTCCTTGAGGAGATATATCAGTGGTTGCTGGTTTCGGAAGAAAAGAAACCAGAGGATTATACCTTATCAGATGTAGAGTAGAAAAAGTTAGAAAATAAGGCACGAGGAACCATTTGGTTGTGTCTTTTAGACAATGTCCTTTTAAATGTCTCTATAGAATATAACCTACAAGCTATGGAGGAAAATAGGTAATATCTATCAAACTAAGAGTTTGGCGGTGCAAGATTGGTTCCTGGTTTTTTGTTGGCGGTTTTGGATCTTCTTGTAGGAGATGGATATCATGATTCCATGGGTGACTCAATACCATTGTTGAGTGGGATTTGTTGGCAGTGATATGTATTTAGTGCTTGCAGATGTTGGAGGGTGTCTTAGATCTTGTTGCTACTGAAGCATCTTTGACATTTGCTGGTGCATTTGTAGGTGGTGGTTATATTCATGGTTTTTAGAGATGGTTACATCTTGAGGACTCATGGGGTCCTTGGTAAAGGTGTGGTTTATGTTTTTTTGACATGTCATGGTATGGTTATATGGAGCATGTTATCTCTTTGGTTGAGATGGTTTAGATCATGGTTGTCATGTTTATGGTCCGGATTCCTAGGTTTGATTTGTGACATTGATATTGATTTAGTTTCTTGGTATTGAGTACTTTGATAATTTGATGGATACTTCATGATACTACTATGTTGCATTTTGTGTTAGCATGGATTGATTGGCTACAGGTGCTCATTGATACTTAGATATAGAGGTGATTCTTATTTCTCTTGGGATTAGAGATGTATGTATTGGGATGGACAAGAAGATGGAGAAGAAGAAGAGAGTTTAATTGAAAGTTCAGAAGTTTTAGTAATGACAAAAGAAGTTAATCATAATGAGGAAGAACATGAAGAAGAACCTCTTACTCCACCTTTGAAAAGGTCCACATGTGGCTATGTGTTTACTTTGTTTAGAGGTGCAGTGAGTTGGATGAGTAAAAGGAAACCTATAGTTGCATTGTCCACCACCAAAGTAGAGTACATGGCTGCTACACATGCCTCTAAGGAGGCAGTTTGGTTACAAAGACTTGGTAATAGTATTGGTTTTGATTGCACGATAGTGAGAAATGGATGTTATAGTCAGAGTGCCATATTTTTTGCCAATATCCCTATGTATCATTCTTGTACTAAATGTGTGTGTGTATTTGGGAACCTGTTGAGAACAACACAAACACTCAATAAGTCATTATATTAGTCCAAAAGGGTTAGAAAAGCATATAAAACCCACTAAAATCGACCTATTGCCTGCTAACTAGGAGGAGTGTGATTAACAACATATTAGCCCTTAGAATATGATATAAATCAGTGATGAATACCTAGCATGAAGGATTTTTAGTTAAAAACAAGCTAAAAAGGAGTGAAACAAGCATTCTAGCTCTAAAAGTGTGAATAATAACAATGAACTAGCATGAGATAATAAGTGAAATGCGAATCTAGGATGAATCCAACAGCATAACAATGTGTTTTTCATCTAAATGTGAAGGCTTATTTTCTCTCAAAATAGGCCTCTATTTATAGAAGAATGGGAGAGAGAGAGGGGGGAAAAGGTTCATTTATGAATTAGAAGACCCATAAATGAAGATGTAAGAGCCATTAATGCCCAAGGCATTAATAAGGCATGGGAGAGACATAGGCTTAAGGCATCTTCATTAATAAGACATTAATGAAAGCCTTAAAGAGGCAAGGGAGAATGTAAGAGGATGGCTTGAGAAAGTGGACCTTAAGGAATTCAAGCTTGAGAAAGTGGACTTTCTCAAGTGGGTTGAGTTGCTAAGTATTCTTTAATGGAATGTGACAACATTAGGAGGTGGGTTAGAGTAGAATTTAGGATTAGGATTAGATTAGCATGGGTGAATGGG
>MU225974.1:535610-567220 GCA_018584345.1 Thuja plicata | reverse complement strand
CATATTTGATTTTGGTTTGATTTAATTGGTCAAAATTGATTTGAATTATATGGCTATAATAATTAATATAATTTAGTGATAAAAATCACCTAGGATATTAAATTGATTTAAAGAATTATGCCAAGCAATAACAGGGTCGTTTGGACATAATCGAGGGTATGATCACACTTAGGGCAAATAGGGTCCATAGTTAGAATAGACCAAATTCAAGTGGTTACACTAAACATGTTGATGTACAATATCACTTTGTGTGAGAAATGGTTGAAAGAGGATAGGTCTTGATTGAAAAAATTGACACCTTGGATATTCTTGCAGATTCTCTCATGAACCTAGTAACCATGGATAAGTTCTCTAGGTGTAGGAAGGCCATGGGCCTTGATCACTGTACTTGATTTATATTTTGTATCTCTATGGGGTAATGTACAATGTATAAATGGTGTAATTTACAATGTATAATGTCAAGTGGGAGACTGTTATGATTTAGGTGTCATCAACCTTTTAATCCTTAATTTATTATTTTCCTAAATATCTTTTGTAATTTACCCATAAGAGGTTGAACCATTTAACCAATGGTGGTGAAAGAGACCATGAAAAGGAAAAATTACTTTTACCGTTTATCATTTAGGAAAAAGACAAAATAACTAGGTGTCCCCTCTTGGAATCCTCTATTTTGAGGTAATTGGATACTTGTAAGAAGTTGTAAGAGCATCTATGATAGTTATGAAAGCTTTCATAAGATTCCATGACAACACTTATAACAGTTTATGACAGACTCCTTACCAAGGTGGCCATGCATGAGAGATGCCTTATGACAGCTGTAAGTGAATATGTAAGAGCGCATTTTTTGGGGGTGGATGTGAGCTTTTTCCAGGTGGTTCTGTTTGCTTTTATTTTATGATACCACAATGGTATTCGTCCTCACAAATTCCTATAAAATTGGGGCCTTGAGCTAGAGCTATTAATTCAGTCTTGTTCAGTTTCCAGGGTAATAGAGTGCTACTATATTTTCTACACGGGTCTACAGAGAAGTGTATTGATGTTGTATTCTTCATTGGATCAGTAATATAATTTCCTATCTTTTAGTGGTGGATTTTTTTTTCTCGAAAGGGTTTCTCCATGTAAATTTGGTGTTTTATGTGCAATGGTTTTCTAGTTCTTTTTTAAAAATTGCAATCACTTTCGAAGGGGTTAATATTTGGTTTAAGATTTGAATGAATAATCAGTTTTAGTTCTTATTGCAAGCTTTCTTCACCTTATTTTACAAAAAAAATTGCACCAAATTGGGTCTGGGGCATGATATTGGGGTTTTGCATTATTTTCTTCTTCTCTGGTCGACCTAGCTTAGTTTTGAATCCCAAAATGAGGGGTCAAGTATATAAATCCTATATGTTTCCTCATTTTGTATCTATCAACTATATGCAAGAAATTGCAAGGAAATCATTATGATCTAAGAGAAATCAATTCTTGAATCATTAAAGGAGCATTCAAGATCTCAAGCCAAGGCTATTCAAAATCTCATCCATTCTTCTTCTATCTCATCATGAAAATCTTCTTCAAGTTGGGGAAATATTTTATATCTCATGATGGTATCTTAGTGAGATCTCACACTAGTAAAGAATATCTCTCTTTCTCCATCATTCATCTCTCCATCCTTGCAAGTGTGATAAAGCAATTCAAGCAAATCAAGATCTAGGAGTGGTTTCATTATATCCATGCACATGTGACAACATCCTTGATCTTACATCTCTTCTACATGGTCAATAAATATAAATCAATCATACTTCATGGATTTGAGAGATATGAACATACATCCATGAGGGTAAGCACATTAATACAGTACTAAGCATTTGTGTTTACTACATACTTTACATTTCATGATTTTCATTTCATATTTCAAAGTTGATTCCTAAATAGAGGTTTGAACAAGGAAAACCCCTTTATACAATATTTTCCCCCATTTTCTATGTGTAGGAATAGGCCATGAAGCTATAACTGAAGATCTGAGCTCCGCAGACCCCGACATAGGTATTTGCCAATTTTAGCTAAAAGTGTCAGGTGCAGAACGACTCAGGAATTCTGCACCGAGGTGCAAAACATTTTAGGCATTCTACACACTCCAAAATCAATTAAAAATTTATAATACATGAAGGAGATAGGTCATAGAATCCAGATCTAAAAGTACAGCTGACTCCAGGACTCTGACAGTCAAAAAAACAATGAAAGATCAACACCTTCCTCATTTCTCCAAGGTACACTTTTCATTATTGAATTTTCCATTTCTAAATACACATCGTTACATATAATTCTAATTTACATATCAAACATCCTCCTCAAGGAAGGATACATTGTCCCAGTTAGAACTTGAATCCATAGTTGAGCCTACTCGGGCACCATCCCTTCCTAATGTACAATTTGAAATAGTTAATTGATCTATCCTAGGGAATCGCTTCCTATTTTCTATTGTATATGTGGTTGAAAATTCAACAAAAATGATAAATTCAAACAATCACGTAGATTACTAGTATAGACATTCTTTATCTATCCAATGTTGAACGCTTCAATAATTTACAACACCATAAAAAATTTCCAATTCAAGATCGTATATTCATATTTTCAACAGTTAGAGATCACTTTTCATGGAAGGTTAATTTGGTTATGTTGAAGATAATATCATCAACTTCAATAATAATAATAAAAGAAATTTAACATATAAAAAATTATCATACAATTTTTCCCATTATCCATGTTAACAGATTTTTTTTCTCAAAGTGAAACTTAAGTTATAAAAGCATTAAAAGAAGATAGAAACATAATAGGTTGATATGATCCATTTATTAAAATAGAAAATAACAAAGAAATTTATGATTTTTTTAAAGGGTAATAATCATATTTATTAAGGGATAATTAAAGGAAACCTTTGTTTAAAGGGCATGATGGTTTGTGAACCAACCCTTGAGGCTTATATAAGTGTTATAGTATGACTTGAAAATAAATGGAGATCTCTAGGAGAGAGAAAGATATACAAAGGAAAAAAGAGGAAAGTTATAAAAGAATTAAAAGAAGATAGAAACATAATAGGTTAATATGATCCTTTTATTAAAATAGAGAATAAAAAATAAATTTATGGTTTGTTTTTAAAAGCGTAATAGTTATATTTATTAAAGGATAATTAAAGGAAACCTTTGTGAAAAGGGTATGATGGTTTGTAAAACAACTCTTAAGGCTTATATAATTCGTATAGTGCGACTTGAAAATAAATGGAGATCACTGGGAGAGAGAAATATATTCAAAGGAAAAAAGAGGGAATATTATGGTCCTTGGATGGACATTGATCATTGGAGAAGGGGCTCACTACGTGTGGCCAACCTTAGGTAAATTGTACACCTGGGAGGGATTTGGCCATGGCTATGTATTTATGTCTTGAGGCATGTGTGGTTTTGTGTAAGAATTGGGGAGTGTTCTAGCTATGGCTGTATATAATTGAGGAGTGGTGCAACCACGACAAGAGAATCCTTAATAAGGACTGTATGAACCATGAAACAAGAGTCACACAATGGAAACAACAATAAGGAATTGATAGAAAGTCATAGTAGATGTTTGCATTATTAGAAAATTCAATTACAATTGGCCAACAACATGCATGCGTACATTCTAGGCATACACGCTTGATTATAGATCAAAAATACAAATTATCTCCTCTTTGTGGATCTATGAATTGTCAATACTAAGAGCTGTCAACTAAAGGAACAATTACAACAATATATAGATGTTTGCATCACTACCAAGTTGGCCATGAACGATCTTAATCTCACAGAAAGGAAAACATAACATGCAGATAGGTCAGGACCTAAATCATGAAGAACTCCCACACAAATGAATAGAATGAGGCGCACATGAAAAGGGAGGTCAAGACAAAGAGTCATGAATATCTTTTCTGAGAAGAATCAGGTCAAAGTGCACACCCAAGGGAAGATCAAACACGAGATAAGGAACATGCCATGAGGTTCGCGAAAGAAAATGAGTCAACATAGAAGGATGCTGAACCAAATACAAAACTGAACAAAACAAGAACAATAGAAAACAAAATAGTTTTGGTTGATGCAAGATTTCCAAGAACCCAAGGATGCTCCTGTATCAAGGAGTGTTCTAGCTAAGGTTGTGTATTTATGTTTAGTCATGTGTGGTTTTGTGTAAGAATTGGTTTTCCTTGGAGTGATTCCTTTAGGTGGAGATCCTAGACTTAAGAATATTACTTAAAGTGTTGTATAATTAAATAATTGTTGTAAATGTAAATAAAGATACATATTAATTATATATGACAATTATCAATTGAGTGATAAATTTATGGTGCTATACTTAAATAATTGCTATTATAGCTAGCATTTATGATGGATTGAATTAAATACAAATGGATAGGATTTGTATTTGGTAAAGATGCTTTGATGTTTTCATGGAATATGGGGTAATTGACATGTACACAAAATGTGGTGAAACAAAGAAGGCATGCTATGTGTTTGACAAGTGGTTCAACGAGATGTTGAATCATGGAATGCTGTGATTTGTGGTTATGCATATAATGGAAAGGTGAATGAGGCTGTTAATGTTTTTAAGGGATCAAAATGTCATTTCATGGAATATCATCATTATAGGTTTTGTTAAAAGTGATCCCCCTCATGTAGTATCAATGGTGTTCATGGCTACCAATCTGATAGTTTTGTCAGCAATACCATACTTGGCTTGTATTTTAAATGTAACTCAATGGAGAAAGAAAGTAACCTATCTTACAAAATTTGACACTGACATTGAAACCTAACCAATATTGATAAATTATATATTTTTTCTATTTATCTTTGCAAGTATCCTATCAACTAGTGTTGAAATATAAACTTTGATACGAGATATAGAAAGGAAACACCACACAAATTTTAGCAGCTGGAGTGTTCCCATGCAAACTTTTAATCCCAGGAAAATGATAAATTAGAATCTTTTCCCACTTTAGTGGAGCAACTATTATTTAGGAATTGAAAATAAGCCAGGGGAAAAAATGTGGGATAGAAATAAGCAACAATTGCTTATTGGAAAAAGTGACACATGTCTTCACAATTTTTCCCATCTCCTTTTTATTTGCCTACAATTTTGTTTTAAGATTTATTTTCAGCAAAAAACAACTAGAAATTTGATTTAAAAATAATATTTAAGACACTGCTTAAAATTAAGCAGCAAACATTGCTTAAAATTAAGCAACAAACATTACCATCCATGGGGTCACCAACTCCAAAAATTGTGCCACAAAAATTTGAGAAACTACTGCTAGCATTAAATAAGCTAAGTAGTAGCATGGGGACCTGCCCTAAGTATTGACTTAGTGTGTGTTATCTTATGTGGGTCTCTTGTAAAAAATTTATTTTCATTTTCCACACCATTTCTATTTGGTGAGACAGGTCCAACAATACACATATGTTTGTACTCTGCCAAAAAATACCTTCTGAAAACAAATTATTTTTCTTAAGGCAATGTGCACTTTCCAATTCATATTATTTGACTTGATACCCCTATCACCAAAATAATATTATTTTTCATTTTAGAGAAATGTGCGGTCCCCACTACTATATATTTTAATGACAAAGTCTACCATATTGAATAATGTTTTTGAGATATCTTAAAAACAATATATATAGGGAATCCATTTAATGAATAATATAAATATGTAATAAATATAATATAATACAATGTTAAATTATATGGGCAAGGTTAGATGAAACAATAAAATTTTGTAGAGTAGTTCCTTGCAGATGAAGTTGAGGGTTTTTAGACTGAATTTTTTGCATTGAGGATATATATGAGACAAACAAAGGTTTGAAACTAGAGGAATGATGATGAGAAGATAGGGTTTTGAGTGATGCATAGGGTTTAATAGGACTGCAGTGCATTACATATAATGGAAGACGATTAGAGACCTTGATAGAAAATATATAGGCAATAGGTTAATGAACTGTTTTCACAACAAAGATGCCATCTTCCTTTAGGAAGTAAAGGATACTCAATTCATGCTAGAAACAAACCTTAAATTTATCTAGAAAGACAAAATTTTATAACACTAAGCATGATATGGGAATGAGGGTACCTCCATTTCTACTGAAAATAAATGGACACATTATGTTCAAGATTTTGGCATCTCCCCATGCAATAGAGTAGTATGTGTGGCTATTGATTTTTTTTTTGTTTGTTTGTTTATGTTCCATATATCCCCCCCCCCCCCCCCCAATGACCATAATGATAGAATTATTTTTTGGAAATACTTATATAGTTTGGAATACATGCCATGGATAGTGGGGGGAGACTTAAATATGATAGAGAATAAAGAAGATAAGTAGGGAGGTAATAAGTGGGAGTGGAAAGGTAATGTAATTTTCTACTAGCTTAAATTAAAATTCAAACTTAACCTTGTTTCCCCACTGGAAAAGAGGAAGGCGATGCATAATGATATTTGGTATACCATGTGCAACCTTTAGAGAAGGCACGAGAAAATTTATAGCATCCTTGATAGGAATTATGTCAACAAGGACTACTTTAATCTCATTGATGAAAATGAGGACTGTGGGGTGAAATTCCACCCTTCCACATTGTCTGATCACTATCCAGTTATTACCAATGTTGAATTTTCTACCCGTGTTGAGAACATAGGTAGAATGAGTGAGAAATTCACTCTTTACACTAATCTTCTTGAAGATGAAGATTTTTGCAATGGAATCACTATCTTATGAAACATTATTCACTAGATGCTCACAGACCTTCCTACAATTGAGAAATGGAACACCAATGCTAAGTGTTGGAATATACTCTTGCAAAAAATAGGATAAAACAAGGCCATGGATAGAAGGAAAAGGAATCTAAATTGAATGATAGATTAATGGAAGCTAAAAAAAAAATTCAAGAGCACCTCGTAGATATTTATTTCAATGAAGAACACATTAAAGTGAAATTTCCTAGAGGAAAGTTCACATCTAGAAAATTAATGGACAAATTGTTTAGATCCAAATACAACTGGCTAGGGCATGGAGATAAAGGCTCTCATTTTTTCTTTAATCTCTCAAAGAGTAAGCAAACCAAAGAGAAGATAGGAAAACTCTTGGATGGAAACTGAGTATTCCAAGACCAAGAAGAGATTAAAGACATGTTTGCCAAGTTCTATAAAAATCTATGCACTTTTGAAGAGCATACATAGGAAAATACTGAAGTTAGGAACCAATATAAATCCATCATACCCAAGAAGATCACCAAGGAAGATTCTTTCTCTTTAAACATGGACATCACTATCGATGAAATAAAAAATGTAGTTCATAACTTGAAGAACACAAAATATCCTAGATATAATGGATTACTAGTTGAATTTTATGAAGTTAATTATGACAGGATTAGTGAGGATCTTCTCGAAGTGTATAAAGAGCCTCAAACAAAATGTTCTTTGGGTAGATAAATTAATAAAGGGATCATTAAACTATTTCCCAAAGAAGTGGACAATACACTAATGAAAAATTAGAGGCCTATTATGTTATTGAACATTTCTTACAAAATTTTGGCTAAGGTCCTTGCTAATAAATTAGAACATATTTTTTCCAAGTTCATCAATAGAACTCAAATATGGTTCATCAAATGAAGGTACATACTAGATAACCTTATAACCATTTGGGAGGCTATGCATTGGGAAAAGAAAGGCAATCAATATATTGGCATGTTTCTTTTGGACTTTTAGAAGGCCCATGATAGAATTGAGTGGTCCTTCATCAACATGACCCTACAAGCTTTCAACTTTCCAGCTAATTTATGCAAGTGGAGCCAAGTATTAATGCAAGATGTAGTAGGAAAAATTGAGGTTAATGTATCCATGTCTCCAATCTTAAAAATAGAAAGGTATATAAGGCAGGGATTCCCTCTTAGACCCTCTTTGTTTGTAATAGAAGTAGATGCAATATATTATCTACTGAGAGGTGCCACTCTTTCTCCTAAACCATGAGTGATTGTGCTTCCTAATATGGAAGACATCATAATTCTACAATTTAGAGATGATACAACCATATTTGTTAGCCTCAATGACTGCAATATGGAATGTTTATTGCAAAAATTAGACATATTATACCATGCTTCTAGGGCTAAGTTGTCCCTTCTTAAATCTTCCATGTTAGCATGGAAAGAATCCCTAATGGGTTTCATGGTATGGATTCAACTAGGGAGACCCTACACAAATTGTGAGATACTTGGGGATACCTTTTGCAATAAACCCACCATATCTTAAAGACACGTGGGATTGGATAAGAAACAAAATTGCCAACAAGTTATGCAAGTGGAATAAATGTATATTTATCCATGGTGGATAGAATCCAAGTATGCCAAAAAATTCTTACATCAAACAATATTTACTACTCTTTAGTATTGTTGTTCAATGCTTATCAAGTTAATGAAATTCAAGAGTATATCAGGAGTTTCCTTTGGTCAGATGGTAAATGAGATAAGAATCAACATACAATGAAATGGTCTTGGTGTACATTGGATAAGAAATTGGATGGTTTAGGTTTGAAATACCTCAAAAAAAAGGCATGGTGATCACTATCAAGTGTATATATAAAGCCCTTAAGAGTGATGAACCGTGCACCACAAGAGAAATCTCTCAAGGGACCAATCAACACTCCAAGGCTCCAGAAAATGACAATTGATGATGTTATGGTGTAGTAGGATTGGACTCTGTGTTTTGAGTTTGACATGTAGATTTTATATCTGTTGTAATATATGATTTAACTCTTGTTTATATGCTCCAGATTGGTCTGATATGACATAAAACATTTGCATCTTTTTAAATATTTTATCTACTATGTCTAATATAAAAATGTTACATTATATTACTAATATTATATATATAATATAATATTATATTATATATATAATATAATATTATATATATAATATAATATTATATATATAATATAATATTATATATAATAATTATTATATATATATATATATATATATTATAATATATTATTTATTTATTATATAAAATTTATAATTTATTTAAAAATTATTTTATTTTACCTATTTAAAACTATTTTTTAATGTATCATTTTACATTAAAACTATTAAAATTTTATTTATTATGTTTGTATTATTTATTAGTTAATATTTTAGAATAGTAATATTTAAAGTTATATTTATTAAAAATATTCATTTTATCAATATTTGCATTATTTATTATATTTTTTTATTTAAAATTTACTAATTCAAATATTTAAAGGATTTATTTTTAAAATATTATTTAATGACAAGAATGCATGATAGAAGTGTTCACGTATTAAAAATTTGATATACTATATTAAAATGATATTTGGAGAGAAAATATAATTTAATCATTTTGATTATATATTCAATAATTTATATAAGTTGCATAATTGTATTTAAAGTATATATTATTAATTAAATAATTTCTAACATACAAATCAATAAATTAAAAAATAAAAAATCAACCAGAAAACTAAACAGTAGTCATAAGAGAAAAAATCAAATAGAAGATTTTTAAATCTATATCTAAATGTTAGTGATAAAAAAATATTTGTACAAGTTATGACAATGAAGATAACAAACTGATGAAATAAACAATTCTAAAACTATTTTTATTTTAAAAAAATAAAAGATAAAAATATGAATTGATAAATAAAATAAAATAAATAATACAAATATACTTTTTCTTTTCTAAATAATTCTAATGTAAAATAAAATAAGAAGTTTAAAATAAATAAAATAAAATAATTCTTAAACAAGCAAATAATTTCATGTAATAAATAAACTAATCTTTAATTAAATACAATTTTTATTATATATTATATTCTATACTATGATATATTATAAATTTTTTTAATATACTGTATAATATTAATAATATAATATTATATGCAATAATATATTTATTATATATTAAATTAAATTAAATTATTTATATATTTATAATATTGATTAAATAGATTAACTATACATATTATTTAAAATCTAATTTTTTATTTAATATGGGAGACAAAGACCTTTAAACACATAGTATTATATAAATTGGAAAGAGCACATTGCTTTGAGCAAAAAAGTTTATTTTCAAAAGTTACATATTTGGCGTACAAACACATACATATTAATTGAATTGGCCTCACGAAACAGAAATGGCGTCAAAAACAAAAATAGAGTTTTGAGGAGGACCCACATAAGACAACACACACTAAGTTAATGCAAACTATGTTTTATTTAAGACTTGTACTTTATCTTAATAGCAAATACAAATGATAGGTGTAAAACTAATTTTTACAACCTTTCCCAACATTCGCTTTGTGCATGCCCAAATGGATGCTTAAGATTAATGTAAGAACATTCATAAAAGCATGAAGAAGTGAATTTTTATCATATATTATAATTACAAATGTGTTGCTAGATGTACATGTAAAATGTGAAGCATATATAAGCCACAAAAGTTGTTTCATAAAAAGTCCCTAAAAAAACATAGTTATTGTTGATAATATGGTAGGAACAACTAAGATGGGGGAGGGGTGAATTATTTGTTCCTAAGCTTCAACTGTAAAACCCTAACCCTTCAAAACATTCAAGTATAAAGTCCTAAGATCTGATTTGATTAGTTAACCATGAAATATAAAAGCATCCACAAATTAAAAACACATCCACAATGCTTGACACAAAGATTTTTATTGTGGAAACCCTGTTAAGGGAAAAACCCTAGTAGGGATAAGTACCCACAGTAAGTAAATACCTTAGTAGAAGTATAAACCTATTACAATAATGGGGAACACACATGCATTCAGGCTCAATGCCTAGATCTCATTGCTCAAATAAAAAGCCTCAGGCTACAACCCTAAGGAAGGTTCACTGCCTTACAATCTGATCACTACAATGATCTAGAGTTTTTGTGAACTGGATAACAACATCTACCTTATGCCAAAGGTAGTTCCATTGAAGCACAACACAGATATTCTCTCAAACTCTCTCTGAATCCTCCAGATGTGAAATTTAGCCTTCAAGAGATCTCAAAAACTTCTCTATAAGAAATCTCTGGTGTTCGCAACCAATCTTCCACTTCCGCGTCACTGATTTTTCCCTAATTCATCATCTTATATCTAGAACTAGGTCAGAAAAACCTAATTCACCCTCTCTTCAAATCATCATGTGAAATCTCATGTTATAAATCCATCTCCGACCTTCGAACTAGAGCCACAATTCATAACAACCACCTTAAGATCATAAATCTCCCCAATATCATGATTTATTACTTGCGCAACATGATTTACCAAACCACTCAGCCAAGAACAAAATAAAATGATAAAAATATTATTATTGACCAAAAATTCCACCAATCTGATCCTTTTGATCCAAATGGATTTGTTAGATTGGGTGGTTTTCGTTGCACCAAAAGCTCAAACTGTCAATGACCGATACAACCACTAGACATACAAATCAACAGGAGGCTGATAAACCCTTGTCACCAATTGCTGCATGGACTGACCGAGACCAAGGGTGCACACCTTGCAACGATCTCTCCCTCAGGACATGCATGGGGCTGGAAATTATGACCTAGGATCTGATACCAATTGTTAGATTAGGTGGTTGTCATTACACCAAAAGCTCAAACTGTCAATAGCCGATATAACCACTAGACTTATAGAAATCCATAAGAGGTTGTTAAACCCTTGTCACCAACCACTGTATGGACTAACCAAGACCAAGAGTGCACACCTTGCAATATGATCATCAACTCATCAAGCACATACTTCAAGAACATCCTATAGCATCATGATCAACACTCAAAAACACAAATCCACCACAACCATTGGATTTGCAAACCCCTTTTCACCAAACCTTAAGAACACTCTCAACAAGGATATGAGATAATAAAAATATGCTATGAATAAATCTAAAGTACAAGACCTCTAAATTTAATACACTTGAGTATGTCCCAAACACATTCCTAGAAGCACACCAAGAAATTCTAACTTGATTGTGCACACTAGACCTCTTTTTGTCTGTCACCCTGTCTGCCAATCACCATCTCTGACTATGTATCATGCCCAAATCTTCATGATATCCTTTGAAAGTTGCAGTGAAATAAGTATAAATCTGAAGGCATTACATTTTTCCATTAGTATACTTAGAGAAAAACATGATCTGCACCATCGGTTTACTCTACACCGACAGGCAGGGCACATCACTATCCAACGCCAAGGTTACCCGACAAACACTGTTAAGTGTTATCCGATAATAAAAAGGTAAAAGAAACCTGACGAGTAACAACAGTGCTACCCAATGGAATAAAAAAGATAGGAACCTGACAGATACAGGGAACCCGATGAAAAGTTCAGTCAAGGAATGCCGACAGACTGCAAGTTCAAACTGACGACCAAGAACCGACAATTAGTTACATCCCGCAAAAAGTGGATCTGACTTTCCACGTCAGATAAATCACTAAAGTTGTATTTATAGCTTCTTGATTTGATTTTAAATCCATCATGTGTAGAGAAAGAAATTTATTCATTATTGTTTTAATTAGTTTTACTGTGTTAAAACATGAAAACTAAAGATCAAGGTCAAGTTGTAAACCTTGGATATGAGAGTTAACATTGTAAAATGTGAATTCCAAGATAGGTCAAATACTTGTATAAATAGGTGCTCAATCCATTGAGAATAGTTGTTAATCAATGAAGATAGTATCCATGGAGAGAAACTAAAGACCAGACAGAGAATTCATCCAGAAGAACACAAACAAAATCAAATCAGTTTTCAAGAACAGAACAGAGGCTACTGAAAAGAAGAGAAAAGGTATTCATCAATCACTTAAGCTGATATTATTATTGTAAGAGTTTTAATGGATCTATAAATTAGTAATAATATATTTCATATAGTCAGGTCAACATTTGTACTCATTCTAACAAGTGTAGTACATTAATGAAATCCTTTCAAGAAAGGTGGGCTTAACTGTCCTATTGTAAATCTCATAACTGAGTGCACACTTAAATCAGTGTTGCTAAAGCTCTTAATAGAGTAGATCTTAACAGGTCTCCACCTTAATACTCCTAATAGGGTAGATCATAAGAAGTGATCAAATTGTAAGCCTTAACTAGCTCCCTTCCATTCTGCAGATAGTGAAGTTTTGTGGGTGCCATCCCCACCACAGTTTTTACTTCCTAACAAGAGTTTTCTGCGATACCATATCTTGTGTTATGTGTTTATCATTTTCATGAATGTTTCTACGACTGTTGAAAACTATTAAAGATTGTGAACAAACAATACATGCATAAGAAAGAATAACAATAATGGTTGGTAATACAGAATTGAATGATTAATAATGATGAATTGTGAAAGGTGTTAAAAGTTTTAGAGGTACTGATTCACCCCTCCCCTCTCAGTACTACTTCCCATTAATTCCAACAATTGGTATCAGAGCTAAGTCTCTTCTTGGAAAGCTTAAAGGCTTAAGAGAAAAGGTCATACAATGGAGAAGTACAAAATTGATAAGAATATTGAGAACAAAAAGCTTGAGATACAAATGTTCTATGAACAGTAAAAGAAGCAAGAATCAAGATGAGAGAGCTGCTGGATGAAAGAAAAGGTATTGCTACCCAGAACAATAAAAAAGACTATCAAGAAGAAGAGATTCCAAATTTCTTTGAATCTTCAGGATCAAATGAAAGTAATATATCAGATACATAAGAAGAGAACATCACAAATCTAAAGAAGATCAATCAACATTTGAAAGAAAATAAAGATGCTGCAAATTGGTCAAGAGACCCAGATGGTAAGAATGATTGATGTGATGAGTTCTGCCAGACAAGCTGAAACAAAAAGGACACTTGCCATTGATGATAGAAGGAAGATTTCAAAGAAACTACAAGAAAAGGAAATGGAAATTCAAAGACATGCTGAGCATCACCATGATCTCACAAATCAGATTACCCTAATGAGTCAAGAAGCAAATAGAATAAATGTGGAACTCATTAAAAGAATACAGATTATCGGTGAACTAAGAGAAGAAAATGAAAAGCTAAAACATGAGGTAAGAATTCAGCAACAACATAACGAGATTATTAGAAAAGCTGAAGAAATCAATAAAAGAATAGATGACTTTCTTGAAGAACAACGAAGAGTCAACAACAACGGTATATGCTTTACCAAAAAATGGAGAATCATCAAATCCTAAGAATGTCTATGAAAATCCAAGACCAAAAAGGCTGACATGCAAGCACTGTGGAAAGAAAGGGCACACATCAAATGTATACAGAGGTAAAATGAAAGGTACTCCTAAATCTACAGCTACATCTTCATTCATAGGATTCTTTTATAAATGTAACAAGAAAGGACATAAGGCTTATGAATGCAAGAGCAAGATAGAAAAGCCAAAGAAGGAAACCTACACAGACAAATAGTGTCCTACATGCAAGATGAATGGGCACACATCTGAAGAATGCTGGAAAAATAAAAAGCAAGCATGGAAGCCAAAAGGTAAAGAAGTTCTTTATCAACCAAAGAGAATCAATAATCAATATGTATGGGATTACAACACTTGGAAAAACTGTACAACATGTGGTAGATATGGTCACATTCCTGAAAACTACATGAGAGCATGGACCAAAAGGTCTAGAGGCTAGTCAAACCCTAGAATGGCATGCTTACACTATCATAAATTTGGTCACCTCAAGAAATATTGCAAAGAATGATTGACAAAGACAAACACATATCCCAATGGAAACACCATTGAAGATATCCGGAGGGCAAGAGAAAAAATGTGGATAAAAGCTTCAAACAATGATGAAGCTGGGCCAAGAAATGCAAATGGTGACACCCCATCCAATGGATTTGGTGACACCACCAACCCCACTAAAGTTGAACAAGTATGGAACTGCACTGTACTAAGTCATATTTTGCATCAGGTCCATTATACAAATTAATAAATAGTCAAAATATGCATGAACCAAAGATGCATATTACTTTACTTGTTACAAATCTAAGAATGCAACACTTTCGGTAAACACTTACCGAAAATCATCGGTGAACATAATAATGAGTTTTTTACACTTACCAAAAATAGTCGAGCAACTAGTAAAAATGGTAAATTGCCAATGTAACTTGACGACCATCGGTAAGCAAGAAAAGTTCAAAAGTTGTCGCGATAGAATACCGATATCCGTCGGTAAAAGTGGAATGGTTAACAACTACCCAAATGCATCATGTTTTCACCGACGATGATTTGAAATGTCCTCCCGACAAAACCCATCTTCACGTCCTGATGTGACATTGAGAATTTAATGCAAAGACTTAGGTCAAGAAGTCTATAAATAGTCGACGGGACAACTTCATTTTTCACCCATGATTTGAAGAGAAAGCAGAGAAAAAAACCAAGTGATTAAAGAGCAGAAGGAAGAAGCATCCCCAGATCGATTCAGCATAAACAACAAATAGATCTTTCATCACTATTGTGAATTAAAGTAAGTACCAAAGGCACTGAAATATCTATGTCATTGTTTTATCTAGAAATCCCTAATTTTGAGAATACCCTAAATACTTGAAATACAATGGCAACCACCTCAAGAACAGCTAAGATGAAGAATGAGAAGAAGAATATGGTAAAACTAATCAAGAATAATACATGTGTAGAACCTAAGTAAAAAATTTGCCTAGAAATTGCATCGAAACCCGATGAAGCCGGTGCATTTTAAAAAATTCCACCTAGGGTTTTGCTCATAGAAGATGTTAGGTCTTACATTCATTGGAAGATTGTAGAAATAGGTGATCTTGAAATGGATGAAGCTTTTTAAGAAGCTATGTGATGCCGAAGGAAATCTAAAGGAAGAGCACAAACACTTGGAGGTCAAAGGCTTAACCAACGCCCTACATTTCCTGAGGGAATTCAAAATAGAATGGATTAGGTTAGTCTTAAGCAAGATGCATGACAAAAAGCTATGGCTAGACCAACCCAAGTAAATAACCAAGGATGTTCTTCACGCTGTCACTGGTTATCCGATAACCGACAAGCCTAGGGCACACAAGCATCCATCCATGAAAGAAGTTACAAAACTCACCAATGCAAAAGGAGACAAAAAAGGTCTTAAAGTGAATACAATCACTGAGAAAGAGCTAAAATTTGGTGTATGTGTTATTGGGTATAAAATATTTTAGGCTAGCAGACTAAACAAAATTTCTGCAACATCAGTAAGAACAACTTACAAGATTGTAACAAAAGGAATTTAGATGGATCTGTGTGAGATCCTATTAAAACAAATTGATGAGAACACGATCAAAATCAGGTTTGCAAAGAGAAACACAAGTAATTTTGGATCACTTATCATGTGTACATTTTTCTATTTTCAAGAATACTTTCCTTCAGTAGGAAAAGTTGTATGAGACACTACCAAACCGGTAACCCAACAGATTAGTGAACTAATTAAGTCACTAGGAGAAAATTTTGAGTCTGTTATGTCTGAATACTTCCTTGAGTTCAAGGAAAAGATGATGGAAAGAACTAGGATTCCTGAACAGCTAGTTGAAAAACACAAAGATGAGGATGTCACTACTGACAAGGCTCTAACTGCCGAGAAGGACACCAATATTGACAAAGCCCAAGCCACAACTCAAAGTAACATGCCTATCCTAATGAAGGCAATAAACATACTGGAGGGAAATGAGGGATCAAATGAAAAGGAAACAAGCACACCCGAAGACAAGGGTGATGGAGAAGCCAAAGAAAAAATAGATACAATTGTAGAGAAAGCTGCAACCAATGATCAGAAAGATACTTCTACTAATCATAATAAGGAATAAACTCAAAAGTAAACAAGGGACAAACCAACAATGAAAGGTGAAAAAGGAAAGAAGGATGAGCTGGAGAAGAAATCAGGAGCACATTCTGCAAAAACACCCAAGGTTAATGAAGAGATGTCTTCACATAACCGACAGGTGCCCACTGAGCAGAAGACACAAGATGCATCCTCTACAAAACCTTCACCAAGTAATTCAGAATGCACAAATGAACTAGCTATGGTAGTTCATACATCTGCATCCCCTAAAATATCAAAGAAGAAGAAAGGAAAAAATAAGAATCCAGTAACTCTTTATGAAATCATTGAGATTCTAGTCCGTGATCCAAGAACAATGGATCTGACTGCATTAACAAAATATGCTAACACCTATGTAAGAAAAGCTATTCAAGACAAACTAAAGAGAACAACAAAAGAGGCCAAGGTACTAGAAGTAGCAAGAAATATACTTCAACAGCTTTACCAGATATAGATATTGATCAAAAAGCTCCAATGCTTGATCAACTGGTCATACTCAAAGATGCAATAACATCTCAGAATACCGATGCTGAGAAGGTTATGGAAGAGAGACTTGAACAAAAGTATGAATTCAAGCTCGCAGAGAAAATAAGCTAGGAAGTGGAACTGAAAAAGGTCAAGCTATCTGAATTGGTAAGTACAATTGATCCAATTCTATCAAAAGCTATTACCTTAATAAAGAAATTGTGCATTTTAGATCAAATCAATCAGGAGTATACCGATAAGATAGCAAAAATAGATGTTGATCTTAAGTCTAGTGCACAGAGTCTAGCCAACACAGAAGAAGCACTTAAATTGCACAATGAACAAATCATACAGGCTAGGAAACAAAGACATGACATACAGTTTACAGAGATGAAGTATAGAGATGAGGTCAATGAGCTCAAAGTTAAGCTCTTACCGACACTTACACTCTTGCAACAAAATATGACATAGGCAAATACTCTAATTGCCACCCTGGAAATGTCTGTCCTTGACAACATTTATGATATGCATGCTAGACTAGAGATGCAATACATGGCACTAGAATAGTTGAAAGAACATTGGGAGAAACTGTAAGAAGATATCAAAACAACCCATTCTAACATTTTTGACACATTGTAAGTTGCACATTTTTGTCACAATTTTGGCATATTGTAAGTTGTACATTTTTCGTCATCAGTATCAAAGAAAGGTTGAATTCGTTATGTTTACTCACCTCAGTTAAAAGGAGGAAATCATATGTATAGTAAAAAAAGGGGGAAATACTGTACATACAAAGAATGAATAGTATACATGTACATATACATATACTATATCGGTGCACACAGTTAGGGGAAGTCATATTATGAAAAGGATATAAACATGGTGCATACATACCAAAAGAGTTTAGTATTATGCACATATCAGTTTTTGATACTAATGTCAAAGGGGGAGATTGAAGGCATTACATTTTTCCATTAGTATACTTAGAAAAAAACATGATCTGCACCATCAATTTACTCTACACTGACAGACAGGGCACAACACTATCTGACGCCAAGGTTACCCGAAAAACACTATTAAGTGTTATCCGATGACAAAAAGGTAAAAGAAACCCGACGAGTAACAACAGTGCTACCCGACGGAACAACAAAGAGAGGAACCCGACAGATACAAGGAACTCAATGAACAGTTCAGTCAAGGAACACCGATAGACTGGAAGTTCAAATTGACGACCAAGAACCGACAGTCTATTACATTCCGCAAAAAGTGGATCTGACTTTCCATGTCAGATAAATCACTGAAGTTGTATTTATAGATTTTTGATTTTCTTTTAAATCCATTATGTGCGGAGAAAGAAATGTATTCATTATTGTTTTAATTAGTTTTACTATTTTAAAACTTGAAAACTAAAGATCAAGGTCAAGTTGTAAACCTTGGATCTGAGAGTTAACATTGTAAAATGTGAATTCCAAGATAGGTCAAACACTTGTATAAATAGGTGCTCAATCCATTAAGAATAGTTGTTGATCAATGAAGATAGTAGCCACAAAGAGTAACTAAAGACCAGATAGAGAATTCATCAAGAAGAACACAAACAGAATCAAATCACTTTTCAAGAACAGAACAGAGGCTACTGACAAGTAGAGAAAAGGTATTCATCAATCACTTAAGGTGATATTATTATTGTAAGAGCTTTAATGGATCTGTAAATCAGAAATAGTAGATTGCATACAATCAGGTCAACATTTGTACTCATTCTAACAAGTGTAGTACACTAATAAAATCCTTTCAAGAAAGATGGGCTTAACCGTCCTATTGTAAATCTCATAACTGAGTGCACACTTAAATTAGTGTTGCTAAAGCTCTTAACAGAGTATATATTAACATGTCTCCACCTTAATACTCCTAACAGGGTAGATCATCAGAAGTGATCAAATTGTAAGCCTTAAATCAGCTCCCTTCCATTCTGTAGATGGTGAAGTTTTGTGGGTGTCATTCCCACTGCAGTATTTACTTCCTAATAGGAGTTTTTTGCGATGCCATATCTTGTGTTATGTGTTTATCATTTTCATGAATGTTTCTATGACTGTTGAAAACTATTAAAGATTGTGAACAAATAATACATGCATAAGAAAGAATAACAGTAATGGTTGGTAATACAGAATTGAATGATTACTAATGATGAATTGTGAAAGGTGTTAAAAGTTTTAGAGGTACTGATTCACCCCTCCCCTCTCAGTACTACTTCCCATTAATTCTAACAATTGGTATCAGAGCTAAGTCTCTTATTGGAAAGATTAAAGGCTTAAGAACAAAGGTATAACAATTGAGAAGTACAAACTTGATAAGAATATTGAGAACAAAAAGCTTGAGATACAAATATTCTATGAACAATATAAAGAAGCAAGAATCAAGATGAGAGAGCTGCTGGATGAAAGAAAAGGTATGGCTACCCAGAACAATGAAAAAGACTATCAAGAAGAAGAGATTCCAAATTTCTTTGAATCTTTAGGATCAAATGCAAGTAATACATCAAATACATCAGAAGAGAACATCACAAATCTAAAGGAGATTAATCAACATTTGACAGAGCAAATAAAGATCCTGCAAATCAGTCAAGAAACCTAGATGGTAAGAATGATGGATGTGATGAGTTCTGCCAGACAAGCTGAAACATAAAGGACACTTGCCATTGATGATAGAAGGAAGATTTCAGTAAAAATACAAGAAAAGGAAATGGAAATTCAAAGACATGCTGAGCATCACCGTGATCTCACAAATAAGATTATCCTTATGAGTCAAGAAGAAAATAGAATAAATGTGGAACTCATTGAAAGAATATAGATTATCGGTGAACTAAGAGAAGAAAATGAAAAGCTAAAACATGAGGTAAGAATTCAGCAACAACATAAAGATATTATTAGAAAAGTTGAAGAAAGCAATAAAATAATGGATAAATTTTTTGAAGAACAACGAAGAGTCAACAACAACAACGGTATAGGCTTTACCAAAAATGGAGAATCATCAAATCCTAAGAATGTCTATGAAAATCCAAGACCAAAAAGGCTGACATGCAAGCACTGTGGAAATCAAAGGCACACATCAAATGTATGCAAAGGTAAAATGAAAGGTACTCCTAAATCTACACCTACAACTTCATTCATAGGATCCTATTATAAATATGACAAGAAAGGACATAAGGCTTATGAATGAAAGAGAAAGATAGAAAAGCCAAAGAAGGAAACCTACATGGACAAATACTATCATATATGCAACATGAATGGGCACACATCTGAAAAATGTTGGAAAAAGAAAAAGAAATCATGGAAGCCAAAAGGTAAAGAAGTTCCTTATCATCCAAAGAGAATCGGTAATCAATATGTATGGGATTACAACACTTGGACAAACTATACAACATGTGGTAGATATGGTCACATTGCTACAAAATGTATGAGAGCATGGACCAAAAGGTCTAGAGGCTGGTCAAACCCCGGAATGGCATGCTTACACTGTCATAAAGTTGGTCACCTCAAGAAAGATTGCAAAGACCAATTGATAGAGACAAACACATATCCCAATGGAAACACTATTGAAGAAATCCAGAGGGCAAGAGACAAAATGTGGATAAAAGCTTCAAACAATGATGAAGCTGGGCCAAGCAATGCAAATGGTGACACCCCATCCAATGGATCCGGTGACACCACCAACCCCACTTAAGTTGAACAAGTAAGTATGGAATTGCACTATACAAAGTCATATTTTGCATCAGTTCCATTATACAAATTAATAAATAGTCAAAATATGCATGAACCAAAGATGTATATTACTTTACTTGTTACAAATCTAAGAATGCAAAACCGTCGGTCAACTAGTAAAAATGGTAAATTGCCAATGTAACCCGATGACCTTCGGTAAGCAAGCAAAGTTCAGAAGTTATCGTGACAGAATACCAATATCTTTCGGTAAAAGCGGAATGGTTAACAATTGCCCAAATGCATCATGTTTTCACTGACAATGATTTGAAATATCCTCCCAATGAAACCCGTCTTCACATCCTGACAAGTCGTTGAGCATTTAATGCAAATACTTAGGTCAAAAAGTCTACAAATAGTCGACGAGACAACTTCATTTTTCACCCACAATTTTAAGAGAAAGTAGAGCGAAAAACCAAGAGATTAAAGAGAAGAAGGCAGAAGCGTCCCCAAATCGATTCAACACAAATAACAAATAGATCTTTCATTACTATTGTGAATTGAAGTAAGTACCAAAGGCACCGAAAGATCTCTGTCATTGATAATTGTTTTATCAAGAAAGCCCTAATTTTGAGAATACCCTAAATACTTGAAATACAATGGAAACCACCTCAAGAACAGCCAAGATGAAGAATGAGAAGAAGAATATGGTAAAATTGATCAAGAATAGTTCATGTGTAGAACCTAAGTTCAAAATCTACCCAGAAATTGCATCGAAACCCGATGAAGCTGGTGCATTTTAAAAAATTCCACCTAGGGTTTTGCTCATAGAAGACGTTAGGTCTTACATTCACTGGAAGATCATAGAAATAGGTGATCTTGAAATGGATGAAGCTTTTAAGAAGCTATGTGATGCCGAAGGAAATCTAAATGTAGAGAACAAACACTTGGAGGTCAAAGGGCTAACCAATGCTCTACATTTCCCAAGGGAATTCAAAATAGAATGGATTAGGTTAGTCTTAAGCAGGATGCATGACAACAAGCTATGGCTAGACCAACCCAAGAAAATAACCAAGGATGTTCTTCACACTGTCACTGGTTATCCTATAACTGACAAGCCTAGGGCACATGAGCATCCATCCATGAAAGAAGTTACAATACTCACCAATGCAGAAGGAGACAACAAAGGTCTTAAAGTGAACACAATCACCGATGAAGAGCTAAAATTTGGTGCATGTGTTATTGGGTATAAAATCTTTCAGGCTAGCAGACTGAACAACATTTTTGCAACAACAGTAAGCACAACTTACAAGATTGTAACGAAAGGAATTTAGATGGATCTATGTGAGTCATATTAAAACAACTTGATGAGAACATGATCAAAATCAGGTCTGCAAAGAGAAACACATGTAAGTTTGGATCACTTATCATGTGTACATTTTCTATTTTCAAGAATACTTTCCTTCAGTAGGAAAAGTTGTATGAGACACTACCAAACCAATAACCCAACAGATTAGTGAACTGATTAACTCACTAGGAAATTTTTTTGAGTCTGCTATGTCTGAATACTTCCTTGAGTTCAAGGAAAAGATGATGGAAAGAACTAGGATTCCTGAACAACTAGTTGAAAAACAAAAAGATGAGGATGTCACTGCTGACAAGGCTCTAACCGATGAGAAGGACACCAATAATGACAAAGCCCAAGCCATGAATCAAAGTAACATGCATGTCCTAATGAAGGCAACAAACATACTAGAGGGAAATGAAGGATCAAATGAAAAGGAAACAAGCACACCCGAAGACAAGGGTGATGGAGAAGCCAAAGAAACAATAGATACAACTGCAGAGCAAGCTGCAACCAATGATCAGAAAGATACTTCTACTAATTAGAATAAGTAAGAAACTCAAAAGGAAATAGGGGACAAACCAACAAAGAAAGGTGACGAAGGAAAGAAGGATGAGCTCGAGAATAAATTAGGAGCATATTTTGCAGAAACAACTAAGGTTAATGAAGAGACATCTTCACATAACTGATAGGTGCCCACTGAGCAGAAGACACAAGATACATCCTCTACAAAACCTTCACCAAGTAATTTAGAACACACAAATGAACTAGCTATGGTAGTTCATACATCTGCATACCCTCAAATCTCAAAGAAGAAGAAAGGAGAAAATAAGAATCCAGAAAATCTGGATGAAATCATTGAGATTCCAGTCTGTGATCTAAGAACATTGGATCCGACTGCATTAACAAAATATGCTAAGCTTTGTGAAAGAAAATCTATTCAAGACAAACTAAAGAGAGCAACAAAAGAGGCCAAGGTACTAGAAGTAGCAAGAAATATACTTCAACAGATTGTACCAGACATAGATATTGATCAAAAAGCTCCAATGCTTGATTAGCTGCTCATACTCACAGATGCAATAACATCTCAGAATACCAATGCTGAGAAGGTTATGGTAGAGAGACTTGAAAAAAAGTATGAATTCAAGCTCGCAGAGAATATAAGCCAGGAAGTGGCACTAAAAAAGGTCAAGCTATCTGAATTGCTAAGTACAATTGATCCAATTCTATCAGAAGCTGTTACCTTAATAAAGAAATTGTGCACTTTAGATAAACTCACTCAGGAGTATACCAACAAGATAGAAAAAATATATGTTGATCTTAAGTCTAGTGCACAAAGTCTAGCCAACACAGAAGAAGCACTTAAATTGCACAATGAACAAATCATATAGGCTAGGAAACAGAGATAGGACATACAATTTGCAGAGATGAAGTATAGAGATGAGGTCAATGAACTCCAAGTTAAGCTCTTACCGACACTTACACTCCTGCAACAAAATATGACACAGGAAAATACTCTAATTGCCACCCCGGAAATGTCTGTCCTAGACAACGTTTATGATATGCACGCTAGACTAGAGCTGCAACTCATGGCACTAGAATAGTTGAAAGAACAATGGGAGAAACTACAGGAAGATATCAAAACAACCCATTCTAAAATTTTTGACACATTGTAAGTTGCACATTTTTGTCACAATTTTGGCATACTGTAAGTTGTACATTTTTTGTCATCAGTATCAAAGAAAGGGGGAATTTGATATGTTTGCTCACCTCAGTTAAAAGGAGGAAATCATATGTATAGTAAAAAAGGAGGAAATACTATACATACAGAGAATGAATAGTATACATGTACATATACATATATTATACCGGTGCACACAGTTAGGGGGAGTCATATTATGACAAGGATATAAACATGGTGTATACATACCAAAAGAGTTTAGTATTATGCACATATCAGTTTTTGATACTAATGTCAAAGGGGGAGATTGAAGGAATTACATTTTTCCAATTGAAGGCATTACGTTTTTCCATTAGTATACTTAGAGAAAAACATGATCTGCACCATTGGTTTACTCTACATCGACAGACAGGGCACAACACTATCCAACGCCAAGGTTACCCAAAAAACACTGTTAAGTATTATCCGATGAAAAAAAGGTAAAATAAACTCGACAAGTAACAATAGTGCTACTCAAAAAAATAGCAAAGAGGGGAACCCGACAGATACAGGGAACCCGATGAATAGTTCAATCAAGGAACGTCGACAGGTTGCAAGTTCAAACTGACGACCAAGAACCAACACTCAGTTACATCCCGCAAAAAGTGGATCTGACTTTCCTCGTCAGATAAATCACTAAAGTTGTATTTATAGCTTCTTGATTTGCTTTTAAATCCATTGTGTGGAGAAAGAAATTCATTCATTATTGTTTTAATTAGTTTTACTGTTTTAAAACATAAAAACTAAAGATCAAGGTCAAGTTGTAAACCTTGGATTTGAGAGTTAATATTATAAAACATGAATTCCAAGATAGGTCAAATACTTGTATAAATAGGTGCTCAATCCATTGAGAATAGTTGTTGATCAATGAAGATAGTAGCCATGGAGAGAAACTAAAGACCAGACAGAGAATTCACCTAGAAGAACACAAACAAAATCAAATCAGTTTTCAAGAACAGAAGAAAGGTTACCGACAAGCAGAGAAAAGGTATTCATCAATCACTTAAGGTGATATTATTATTGTAAGAGCTTTAATGGATCTGTAAATCAGTAATAGTAGATTGCATACATTCAGTTCAACATTTGTACTCATTCTAACATGTGTAGTACACTAATGAAATCCTTTCAAGAAAGGTGGGCTTAACCGTCCTATTGTAAATCTCATAACTGAGTGCACACTTTAATCAGTGTTGCTAAAGATCTTAACATAGTAGATCGTAACAAGTCTCTACCTTAATACTCCTAACAAGGTAGATCATCAGAAGTGATCAAATTGTAAGCCTTAACCAGCTCCCTTCCATTCTGCAGATAGTGAAGTTTTGTGGGTGCCATCCCCACCGCAGTTTTTACTTCCTAACAGGAGTTTTCTGCGATACCATATCTTGTGTTATGTGTTTATAATTTTCATGAATGTCTCTATGACTGTTTAAAACTATTAAAGATTTTTAAAAAACAATACATGCATAAGAAAGAATAACAGTAATGGTTGGTAATACATAATTGAATGATTACTAATGATGAATTGTGAAAGGTGTTAAAAGTTGTAGAGGTACTAATTCACCCCTCCCCTCTTAGTACCACTTCCCATTAATTCCAACAAAATCTTCTTCAACAATAGCCTATGTGCACAACCTCATATCTGTTCTTTATGAGTTAACGATCCACATGGATCAAAATGATTGATTGGTGGAATTTTTGGCCAGTTATAATATTATTATTATTTTCTTTTGTTCTTGGACTACTGGGTTGGTAAATCATGTTGCACAAGTACTAAATCATGTAATCAGGGAGATTTATGAGCATATCTAATCAGTTTAGGATTGTTTTAAAATAATGTCTTTATAATTGATGTTAAAGGGGGAGAGAGAGAATATGTGAAAAATAATAAGATGTGAAGTAAGGGAGAGAAGCATGCGAAAAACAAGATCATATACTTGAACATAAGAAAGTTTTTTAGCCAAGAAGTGTAGTGTAGATCCAAGGGGGAGAAAATGATGGAGATAAGATCATGTAATCAGATTGGATCCATGGGGAACTTGTTCCTAGTGGGAGAAGTGTTAGAGGGACTCTAAAGGATAATTATGGATACTGTTGGTAGTATTATTGATTATATTTCTAGGTGTGAGATTGTTGGTTTCTGATTGCATTACTTATTTTTCACATCATATATTGCCATAAATGAAAACACATCCAAAATCCAAATTGCCAACAATTGCATGAAATGTTATGTTTACAAAGCATGTTGCTAATGGATTTATGGAACATATTGTTAAAATCAAATGACAATTGCAACTTCATTAGTGGAAAGTTTTGGTGACATTAATGGAAGAAAGTTAAGGTTGCCACAAGGTAGGGAAAAATTCAAGTGCTTAATTGAAATCCATATGATATTCATATTGGTTATGTGAGTGTGTAAGAAATGGTCTTAGATAAATTCTATCAATTTCATGTTGTAATCCTTTGGTTGTCAAATTTGTTCTTAGAACTTTCAAAAACAAAGTGTGGGGTTAAGTTATGTTGTTGAAGGTGATTTATCTCCATTTCACTTTTGCACAATAACATGAGATAGGAAGAAACAAAACTTCCAAACTCATTTTATTTTTGTCAACATTTCCAAGTGAAAAGTTTTCATGTTTTCAAACTTTTCAAATTAAATCTTCTAGCAATGAGTTGGTTATGAATTTTTTTAAAGAAGTTCTCATCACATGGTAGAGGATAATATACGTTTAATTTTGTAAAATTAAAAAATGATGATAGGAATTCTCTTTATTAATAATATTTATATTTTATTTATCATATTGTAAAGGGAGAAAATTGATTATATGTGTGTTTGTTTAGGGGTGTTGTATTTCCTTAACCTTTACATTTAATTTGTAATTGATGGATGTGATATTGTATTGTGATTAAGCATATAGGGGGGAGGAAGATAAGATGTTCTTATTTTATCCCCAAATGCACAAATGAAAGATCCAAGTTGATTAACCCAAAAGAAGGATCAATGCACAAATGAATCAACCATTTGGAAATGAGAGTAAGGAAGAAGATCTTAAATTCTATTTTATGATTAAGGAGATATGATATATAATAGTAATTGAAAAGAATGAGAGGAAGTACTAACCTTGAAGAATTGCATATATGAAGAATGCTATTTTTTGAGGTCTGTACTCTGTTTCTGGAAAATTTGAAGTATGATCTAGAACCAAAATGCAGAGACAAACAAAACCTAGAAATATTTTTCCGATTCAACACCATCTTATGAAAAAGGTCAACCTTGACCGACTAATCTCACCCCTGACCCAATAATCTTGACCCTGGTCTGCATAGGTCTGACATAAAATCTATTTGCGGATCCCGATAGTTCGCTGAAAAGGGTATCCAGATCTGAGTTCAAATATTCAATCCCGAACCTATACCTACAAGAAAAAGGAGATTTGTTTCTTGGGGGGGAGGGGTTCGCCTTAGTCAAACCCCAATTCAGGAATTAACCTTGAAATCAATAAATTATAGAATGATAGCAAGTAGTAGAATTGAATCTAATAATGAAGCTATGATATTCACTAGATATGCCAATGTAATTTAAATCTAAGCAAGTATGTAAATATGAAAGTTTGGACTCAATGGAAACCATAAAACTCCATGATTGTATGCTTGAAATCCACCTTGAAGAGAATGATTGAGTGTTTGAGGATGCACAAAGGATCTTGAAGGAAGATCACACCACCATGATGGCTAGATCTAGGGTTTGAATGATGAATCTTGAATGCTTGAACCAAATCCTTTCAAAGGCTTGAGAGCTTGAATCCTTGATCATCAATGGAGAACTTGAATGCTTGAGAGGAAAAATTGAACACCTTGAAATCTTGAGAACATGTAGAACAATGGATGCTTGAACCTTTTTCTTCTTGACAAAATCTTGGTTGGAGCTTTTGCACTTAGAAGACTTAGACTTGCTTAATATCGCTTAGAGAAAATGAGAGGAGAAAACTTCCTTTTATATGAAAATAGGGCACAATCTTCTAAGGAGGCCAAAATAGGAGAATTAAATTCCAATTAGACCCATGCCCCTAAAATAGGACCTATATTAAATATAATTTAGGATTTGCCGCTTCGGAACCCAAAACAGCCGACCCAGAAGCGGGAAAGATGAATTTTTGATGACCTCCGGAAGCTGACAAGATTTCAGAATTGGAAGGGGGACCCAGGTCAAGGTCAAGGTCGACCCTGACCTAGGTCAAGGTCAAGTTTGACCCTGACCTAGGGGGTCAGAACCCTTGGAAAAAGTGCCAGGTGGGATAGAAGGTGCCCGGAGAGGCCCAATCAGGGTCCTAAACAGACACAAGCAGGAGATGATGCAGAAATGAGGGGACAATATAATGGTGATAAAAAACATCCCCTAAGGAGGGCTGAATGTTCTTATATGGAAGTTCTTCCATTTTAAGACGATACACATATTATTTAAGAAAGACTTGTAAAACACAAGATATTTATCATATTATGTAAGACTTGTAAAACACGATGATGTAAATTCTATTATAATGTGTAATAAAGTTATTATCATAAGGAGAAACTCAATACAGAATATGTTACCCAAATTTATGATCACATGACATTAAATATTGTATATGATATTTAAGTGAATAAATCATAAAATTTTGTATTGACAAAATCATCTAGGTTTAAGCTAAGTTACATTATGAGCCCATAACCCATAGGTCCTTAGATTCACATGTTAAACTTGGATGAAGGAAACTATGTATAGAATGACTTCGTGAGAAAAACAAACCACATATATAAGATATTAAATGAATTAGGCACTTTAGGGTCAAACACGGGGAAACCACCTCAAAAATTTCAAATACTCATTGCTCCTTCATAGTAAAAAATGGTTATGCTTAGTTATGCCATATATGTAGGCTAAATTGATCAAATAAATTTAAAACTTCATTTAACGATATCTGTTTTGAAGGTTCTATGGTTGAAACAATATAAAATATGTAATGGAAGCCTTTACTTAGTTTTGCAATTTAGAATTCATCTCAAACTAATCACATTTTAATAGATAATGACGGTAAATCAAAATGACAAATATTGTACTACATTGTGAAAGAAATGGAAAATCCAACGAATAAACTTTTTATGATATCTTAGGATCATAGAGCTCTCTAGGAATTACCACTATAGAGATTTCTTTTTCTTTCTATAATTTTTATTATGGTTCCTGTAAAAGAACAATTTCTATCCTTTGCTAGGAGGCTTTAGTGGCCATTTTGAGTCTCATCTTCTAGGACATGGGCCTATGCAAACCATCATTGTTCTAGACAAATCAATTTTTTATTTATTAAAACAACCTTCATCATTAGATCAATAAAGGTTAGGTTAGATCTAATGTTTCTCTATAAAGTACTCAATAAATGTTTTATTTTGTTAAGATGTTTGACAATTACCATGTTACATTTTATTGTACTTTGTTATTAGACTTGATCAACCTAATAACTTAGTATATTTTTTAATTAAAAATTATATATAAAAGATAATTGTGTATTTTTTTTGTATCTAATATTCATATAGTCCAAAATGCATTAATATAATCTTAGAATGCAATTTGAGCATATAGATTACACTTTTATAAATTATGAGTGGCCATGTGATATCAGATAGGGATGATAAGGCTTGTATAAGTCATTATGTGGGGCTTCAAAATGAATGAAGATAATTGGGAGAGAGAAATATACAAGGCACAAAAAAGGGAAGATTGTGGTCTGTTGGTACTCCTAAATTTAGAACAAATTTGGAGTGACCATGTTAAATTTTCAGACAAGCAAAGTAAGTACCCTTGAAAATTTTGTGTGAGAAGACTCAGTTGGAGTGCATGTAAAAGGTGCCCGGATGATTTTTATGAGATACAAATTTGGAAGAGGCTTTAATGCCTTTCATTTGACATATGCAGTGGGTCCCAGCTCCTGATTTCCAGTTCTGACATGTTTATGGAGTAGTCATTTTGAGGGGGTCACCTAATTCTGCATGTTGCTTAATTGTCAATTTGCTGTCCAGAGCCTACTTTGCTTCTGAGTATCTTACACCCTGTTGAGTTTCATATTCACCACGTTGGGAATGTTTAGCATGCATATCAAAGAGCTTATGTTTTAAACCTCAGGTCATTCCAAATCCGTTTGATAAGTTTTCATACTTCCCAAAGTTGGTTGTTCATGAACTGTCTGCATTTTTGTCTTCCCTAGAAATCTGAATAGCCCAGTTTGACATGTTATAAATTTTGACCAATTCACCCAATTGAGAAAATTCCTTTTGTAATGTGTTCCAGTGCTCACACACTCCATATTTTCAAGTCTGCAGATCTTTATGAAATCAGATGATAAGTTTCCAAGAACCATTCTGACAGTGATTAAATATGATTTCTTGTGTATTCAAGTTTAGAATTGGTAAGTGACCTACTTTGAGGTCTTGAAAGTCTGTACCCGGGTGAACATTTTGAATAATTGAAGGTTGACCTGCATTATAGACCTAGGAATGAACTCCTTTGAAGATTCCCAAGCCTTGACCAATCTGGTTGATCATTTTTTTTTGCCGATTTCGAACCCGATTTCTGCATATTTACTGTGTTAAAATTCAGGAAGTGTTAAAGTGCTATCTTTGCAGATCGTTATCAGTTCAGAAGTTTCTTTTCAGAGGAAGACAACTGAGGGGTCATGTTCTACATATCACATTCAATCAAGCTCCAGAGGTCATGTTTCTGGAAGATCTTTTTGATGACCCTACGAGTTCAGTTTCAAAGGCAGTTTGTTCAGTTTGCAGTGCGGAAAAGAGTTAAGTTTACGAAATGCCTTACTTTGCCAGTGAATAACTTTTGGCCGGTTGATTCTTTTGACAAACTTATTTTTGCATTGTCTTGCAAAGATGACATACTACTTCCAGTTCATATTTGAGCCCCCTATTAATCCATTTGTCAGCCTTTTAAAATCAATTACGACGATTAAAAATCATTTTTTGACAGTATGTTTGCAGGAATAGAATAAAAATGGCAATTTCAAAGGTTAATATCTTCCGAATCAGGTACAGTCATGAGATGCCAATTTGGGGAATGATATTTTATAGATCAGAGAATGTGCCTGTCAGAGGGCAAGGTCTGATCAAATCATTATGTCAGTTTTCAAAGGTAGCCCTAGGGGTCAGTTGCCATTAATGTGTTAAGTTTGCGGAAATGTGAAAAGTTGTTAAATCATCGCCAGTTCAATGCTTCGTTGCCCTTGTGTGGTGGATCATTTTAAGTGACCAGGGTTGCAAGTAATGGCTACAGACAAGGGACTCTTTGTGCAACCTCAATTATTGATGATCTTATTGGAATTGTCAATCTTGGATCTAGTCCAATTCACGGGTTTCTCTTTTTGGGATATTCGTTATCAAGGAACGTCAATGTATCTGTAGATCAATAACGAATCAAAGTGCAAATTGGCATTGATCAGTGCTCATCCCAACTTAAATGTCTTTCTTTTTGAAGCCAAGGGACT
>MU225974.1:498451-518105 GCA_018584345.1 Thuja plicata | reverse complement strand
TGTGATTAGCCACAATTTTATACTTTTTGGGAGGGGGGGGGGGGTTTCTTAAAGTTATCCCTGTTGACTATGCTCTTGTTATGATAATGTATGTTCAAGAGGTTGGATAATGAGTTGTAGTAAGAATTGGTGTGTGTGATCGTAATAGAAGATTAAGTGATGTCTTTAGATACTATATCTATGACTGCACAATTTAATCTTATGAATTGAGTGAGTTATGATTGATTGAAGGTTGACAGGTTAACAAGAAGGACATGATGTAGTATAGGAAGAATGATTTGATGTTTGTGTCAACTATGTTTGGATTCATATGTTTTGGTTATAATATTTTTATCTAAATTATGTTATGGGGTTGTGGTTGTGACCACATCATGATTTAATGATCAGAAGATGAAGCTTCAAGTGACAGAAGGCTGTTCAACAAAGACTTTAAGGTGTTCTTTAGAACAACCAATCAGATCCTTGACTGGTGATATTGTACCATGTTTCTGTGAATATTTATGTGTTCCAGGGATTGTGGTGATGTTGTTGATTGATGAAGATTGATGAGGTGAAATTTTCTATGATCATTGTGATTAGATTTATTGGAGGTTGTGCAAGAACATTGGAGGATTTATTGTGGTTTAAATTATCTTTATAAAATTGACATGCAATGAATTTGAAGGCTGACCTGAGTTTGTTAAAAAGTGCTCTTGTTTTGTAATACATTTTAGGAATTTTTTTATTGAGCTAGAAATATTGTAAAACATTTTTTAAGATAGTTAATTTCCCTAATGATCTTGTTATGTATAAATATATAAAAATATGAAAAGAACAAGTGTAGATCATGGATGCAGAGGGGAAATTGAGAGAAGACATAATAGAAGATATTATCTGAATGTGTAGAAAAGATTGAGCTTTAAATGGATCTATATTGGTAGAGAGTGCTACTTTCTCAAATCATTTACTTGTTGATTCCAAACAACTTCATCAAGCTTAATCTCTCAACTGGGTAGAGCCTAACAGGTCTAAATTATAAATCCTTTAAACATGCGACTCTTTAATGAGGGTTTGAAATCCATTAATTTGGTTACTCCTAACATGGCTAGAGGTAAATCCCTTGAATAGGTGACTCATAATAGGGTCTTGCTCTTAACTGAGTATATTTTAAGCTTTTAATAGGGCTAAGCTCTTAACTAGGCATACTCCAGAAGAGTGCATATTTTAGTGGGTGCCATCTCCACACGTGGTTTTCACCCAATTAGGTTCCCATGGGAAAACCTTTGGTGTCACTATGTTGCATGATTGTGGACGTGTATCTTTATTATTTAGTTTTTCATGCAATGAATTCTTATTGATGCAAGTGGTTGAATGGTTAATGAAAAGTGTGAATTGTTAGATTAATTATTCACCCCCCCTCTCAATAATCTTGGACCTGATAACACTAAAAATTAGTATCAGAGCCTTCTTCATCTTTGTGGTAAGCCTAACAGCTTGAAGAAAAGATCAAATGATGAGGAAGGAACCTCCCAAGTTCTCTAAGGACATCTACTTGGTATGGTGTGATAGAATGAAGTTATACCTAAAGGGTATGGGACCAAAATACTGGATGCATGTCACAAATAGGTATATCACCCATATTGGAACTCTCACTATAGATGAACTGAAGGAACAACAAGATGATACTCAAGCACATGAGACCATTTAAATACTCTATCTGATGTTGAATATGTTGATGTTTGTGAACTAGAGATTGCCTATTATGTCTAGGAAAATTTGAAACTTATATATGGAGGAGATATTCATGTGAATAAAGCTAAAGAAGATATTATTAGAGGTAAATATGATGATGTTAAAATGGTAGAGGGAGAGAATATTGCACAATATGGCCTAAGAATAAAAGAAGTGGTTAGGTCTATTAGAGGTGCTGGTGGAACTATTGAGGAAGATACTCTAGTGAGTAAAATGTGAAAAAATTTATTGTGTGTTTATTCCATTAGAGTGTCGGCTATAAATGAGCTGAGAGAATTTGATAATGTTACCATAGATGGATTGATCAGTAAGCTTACTACGTTTGAGATAAATAACTTTGATAACAACATTCCAAGAGCTGAGGCAACTTTCAAAGCATCAATTTCTAGTATACCGACATCGAAAGGTAAGGAAAAAAGTTATGATTTGTCAAGTTATGCCAGGGAACTTAGAGTTGTTTTGGATGAAGAAAGGAAACAAGGAGAGCTTGAGGCTCTATTAGCTAAGAGAGTACCTAGAGGGACTAGTAAGTACAAAGGTAAACTTCCACTGAAATGTTTCTCTTGTAATAAGATTGGATATATTGATGCTAGATGTACTAATGGTGATCAAAAGGATAAGTTCAAAAGGTTTAGGGGAAAAGAGAAGAAATAATGCTTTGTTGTAGTGGATGAAGGTGTTACCGATGAAGAATCAAGAGACAATGAGGAAGAAGAGTTTGTGTTTGTTGCAGTCAAAGAAGATCCATCTAAAGGAGAAAAGTCTTTGGTTTCCCACTTAAAATAAAATAATGAATGTATTGTTGACAGTGGGTGCTCACATCACATGACCGGTGATAATAGTAAGTTCATTAAACTTGATGATTTTGATGGTGGTGTGGTAAGGTTTGGTAATAGTACACCTTTCTTGGTTAAATGTAAAGGAAATATTTCTTTGAATGGAAAGAGTAACACAGACAATGTTTATTATGTGGATGGTCTAACACATAATCTGTTAAGTGTGGGTCAGTTAAATGATAAAGGTTACCGATAGGAATTCAAAGGTGGTCTATGTAGAGTAATTGAAAGATCTAGTGATGAGATTGCTACTAGTAGGTAGAATAGAGGTAATCTATTCCATCTAAATTCTACTATGAATAGTTGTTTGGTTGTAAAGGTTGAATATAGTTGGCTATTATATAGAAGGTTTTTCTATGTAAACTTTGATAGTTTGATCAAAGTAAGTAATACTAATGTAGTTAGAGGATTGCCTCAATTAGTCAAACCAGACAACATGATGTGTAAATAATGTCAGCTGGGTAAGTTAACTAGTTCTACTTTTAAGAGAAAATATTTTTCATCTGAAAGCATACTTGATTTGGTGCATACTGATATATGTGGACCGATGAGACAAAAGAGTTTTATAGGTGAAAGATATTTCATACTATTTACTGATGACTATTCTAGAATGATGTGGGTAACTTTCCTAAAGGATAAGTCTGATGAATTTAAGAAATTCAAAGCATTCAAAGCACTGGTTGAGAAGGAATTAGGTAAGAGTTTGAAATGTTTAAGATATGATAGAAGTGGTGTGTCTAATTCTGTAGAATTTGTTAAGTACTGTGAAGATAATAGAATCAAGATAGAAATGTTTGTACCGAGGACTCCACAAAAAAATGGTGTTGTAGAGAGAAGGAAAAGAACCATAGTGGATGCTGCAAGGATGATGTTGATTTAAGGAGATGTACCAAAGATGTATTCGAGAGAAAAAATTAGTACTGCTATTTATACACTGAATTGGGTGCAAGTAAAGAAAGGAACAAATAAGATAGATTATAATCTATGGTATGGTCACTCACCTAATGTTAAATATTTGAAAGTCTTTGGAAGTATATGTTACATCAAAAGAGATGATGAGACTAGAAAGTTTGATCCTAAGAGTGATGAAGGTACATTCTTGGGTTATTCTACTAAGAGTAAAGCATACAAGTGTTTCAATAAAAAAACTAACAAAATGATTAAGAGTGCTAATGTAAAGGTGGATGAAGATTGGGTAAAAGCTATGGAAGAAGAACATGATAAAATAGAGAATAATGATACATGGGATCTTTTTCCTAGACCCAAAGATAAAAATGTGATTGGTGCCAAGTCGGTTATCAAGAATAAGTTGAATGAAGATGGAGATGTGATCAGAAATAAGGAAAGACTTGTGTGTAAGGGCTATGCACAAGAAGAAGGACTAGACTATGGTGAGACTTTTTCTCCAGTATTAAAAATGGAAAGGGGTAATAATCCTACTTTCTTATGCTTCTTACAAGAAGTTTAAAGTTTTTCAAATGGATGTCAAGTCAACCTTGTTGAATGGAATTCTTGAAAAAGAAGTTTACACAGAACAACCTGATAGTTTTGCATTGACAAAGGAAAAATATATGGTGTGCAAGCTAGAAAAGGCACTTTATGGAATAAAAAAATCTCCAAGGGCATGGTATGAAAGGTTACATTCCTATCTTATTCGGATTCATTTCAATAGGACAAGCGATGATATAAATATATATCTAAAAGTTGAAGGAGATAAGCTATTGTTAGCAGATGTATTTTTTGATGACATAATGTTTGGAGGTAATGATGAGATGAATTTGATATTGGCTAAGGAGATGAATAAGGAATTTGAGATGTTACTATTCGAGAAGATCAAATTATTTATTGGATTGCAAGTTTCACAACTTAATAATGACATATATATATCTGTCAATCCAAATATGTGAAAGAAGTACTCAAGAATTTTGGTATGGATGAATCCAAACCACTTGGAACCCCAATGGTAACAGGTTGTAAATTGTCTAAATATGATGAATCTAATACTGTAGATGAAACTTTGTACATAGCTATGATCAGTAAGCTGCAACATGTTGTTCATAGTAGACCAGACATTGATCAAGCAGTTGGTATAGTTGATAAATTTCAATCAAGTCCTAAGGAATATCATATGGTTGCAGTCAAGAGGATATTCAGATACCTAAAAGGGATAGTTGATTATGATTTGTGGTATGCGCATGATAGTAATTTTTCTTTGAATGTGTATACTGATGTTGATTGGGAAGGAAATATTGATGATAGAAAGAGTACAAATGGTGGCGCATTCTTTCTAGGTGAAAGGCTTGTGTATTGGAAAAGAAAATTGAAAATTTGAATTTTACAATCAACTACAGAGGCAAAATATGTAGAAACAACCATAAATTGTACACATATTGCATAGACGAAGCAAATTCTTGAAGGCATCAAGGAAAAGGTGACTGAACCAGTAACTATCTTTTGTGACAATACAAGTACAATAAATATTACAAGAATCATGTGATGCATTCCAAGACTAAGCACATTGCAATTAAGTATCATTTTCTAAGAGAGAAAGTGAAGGAGAAAGAGGTGAAGTTGGTTTACATATCAACAAAGGAGCAGATTACATATATTTTCTCCAAGACACTACCTAAGGATACTTTTGAGCACCTTAGAGGTAAAATAGGGGTCATGCCCCTACCTGATCAAAACTAAGATTTTGTAGATGCATCAATCCAGTGGATTTATTGCCATATATTTAACTGTGGATTGATGTTCAGGGGACTAATCCTTAGAGGGAGCATTCAGATAGCGATAAAGATAGTTGCAATAGTTGGTGACCTATGTTGCATCTTTGGAATTATTGTAAAAGGGGGAGAAGAGTAGAAAATAAAATAGGGGAAAAGAGTAGAGAAATGTACATGTCAGAGATCAGAGAATAAAAAAGATGTATCAGCTAAGTGGGAGCATTTTTTGGTATCTAGATCAACTAGATGATTACTTGGTGTTATTTGGTGTTTCCATGAATGCCAAAGGGGGAGATTGTTAGCATAAATGATGTTGAGTATGTTGGGATGTTATATGTTTGGTAAGATGCTCAATTATGATGTTGTCATTAATGTCAACTTAGTGATTGTTGGTTGACTATGTTCTTGCTATACCAATGTATGTTCAAGTGGTTGGATAATGAGATGTTGTAAGAATTGGTGTGTGCAATTATAACAGAATCTTAAGTGATGTCTTTTGATACTATATCTATGACTCCACAATTTGACCTTATGAATTGAGTGAGTTATGATTGATTGAAGGTTGACAAGTTAACAGGAAGGACAAGATGTAGTACGCGAAGAATGATTTGATGTGTGCCAACTATGTTTGGATTAAGATGTTGTGGTCATAATATGTTTATCTGGACTATGTAATGAGGTTGTGGTTGCAAATACATCATTATTTGATGATCGAAAGATGAAGTTTCAATTGATAGAAGGTTGTTCAACAAAGAGTTTAAGGTGTTCTTTAGATTAGTCAGTCAGATCCTTGATCGGTGATGGTGTACCATGTTGTTGCACATATTTATGTGTTCCAGGGATTGTAGTGATGTTTTTTATTGATGAGGATTGATGAGGTGGCATTTTCTATGATCATTGTGATCAGATTTATTGGAGGTTGTGCAATAAAATTGGAGGATGTGTTGTGGTTTGACTTTTCTTTGTCAAATTGATGTGCAATGAATTTGAAGGCCAACTTGAGTTTGTTAAAAGTGTTCTTGATTTGTAATACATTTTAGGGTTTGTTTATTGAGATGGAAAGATTGTAAAACATTTTGTAAGGCATTCAATTTCCCTAATGATCATGTAATATATAAATATGTAAAAAGATGAAAAGTACAAGTGTAGATCGTGGATGCAGAGGTATGATCAAGAGAATACAGAAGAGAAGATATTATCTGCATGTGTGGAAGAGATTGAGCTTCAACTAGATTTGTATTGGTAGAGAGTGTTACTTTCTCAGATCATTTACTTATTGATTCCTAAAAGTTTCATCGAGCTAAATACCTTAACCGGGTAGATCCTAACAGGTATGAATTGTAAATCCTTTAACCAGATGACTCTTTAATAAGAGTTTTAAATCCTTTAATGAGGTTCCTCCTAACAGGGCTAGAGGTAAATACCTTGATTGGGTGACTCCTAACAAGGTCTTACTCTTAGCCAAGCATATTGTAAGTTTTTAACATGGCTAAGATCATAAATAGGTGTACTTCAGAAGAGTGAAAATTTTAGTGGGTGCCATCCCCACACGTGGTTTTCACGTAGTTGGGTTTCCACAGGGAAATTTTTGTTTCACTGTGTTGCATGATTGTGGATGCTAATCTTTAATGTTTAGTTTTCATGCAATGAATGTTTATTGATGCAAGTGTTTGAATAGTTAATGGAAAATTAGAATTTTCAGATTATTGATTCACCCCCACTCTCAATAATATTGGACCTGATAATAACAACACAATGTTTGCCCCAAAATTTCCTAACTAGGACTGTGTATGTGAGGCATGTGTGATTTTATGTAAGAATTGGTTCCTTTTGGGGTTTTTCCTTTCCATGGATATTTTGGAATTGAGATTCTTTATTTGAGTGTCGTATAATTAAATAATTGTGACGCATTAAACTAATGATGTATTAATTATTCATGGTAATTATAAATTGAGTAACAGATTCATGTTTTTATGCTTATTTATTGTTTTCTTTAAATTGAATGAATTAAACCATGTGCATTTCAATTCCTACATTTGAATATGGATATTACATGAATTTTTTCATATTATAAAATGCACATTAGTTTGGTTACAATCCATGTGTTGTGGTTAGTTGTAGTTTGAAAATTTCAAAAAAATTGTATGTGGAAGTTGATTTAACTATCCATGTGTTGTGCTTAGTTACAATTAAAAATCTCAATAAAGTTGTAAGATGAAGTTGATTTAAATTACATCAAGAACAATTATTTTTCTTGCTTGGCACATGAAATGTTGTGGTATAACACAAATTTCCATAATCTAAAGTATACCACTAAAAAAAGTGAAGACATATTTGGGAGTATCAATAAGCAATACTCAAGGCAAAAAACACTCAAATATACCAATCTGAACTCTAAAGGATCAAATATAAGGAAGTGTATGATGAAGTGAATATCATATTGAACCCAAAACACATTTAGAAAAGTTAAAATTCTTAATTTGTACTAAATCTCATATTTGGAATAATCTAATTCAAAGGGCTAGGTGGAGGAACTCTAATTTTCATTTTGTAGCATGTATATAAGAGATGGTGTATCGCATAATTTTATAAAATACATGTAAGTTTATGGATAATGGAAAGGAATCAAGTAAAATAAGAAATTTAATGAGTCTAGAAGGGCGATTAAAATGTCAATTTTGCATGACTTGGATGTTAGTCGCACTGGATACTTGAGCCTTAGAAAGTATGGAGAACATTAGAATAATCCTTTGAAAAATAGAATAATATATGTTGTGTTTAAAAACTGATAACTACTTGATGAGAGAGATATTTACCAATGTGAAGATATGTTTGACAGTATCACTAAATAAGACAAGAGGCACATAAATAAGAATGATCATAAAAAAAACACTCAAAATATACCAATCTAAACTTTGAAGGGTCAATTATTGAGAGGAAGTATATAATGGAGGCATTTTTCTTGCAACCACATAACGATTAATGTTATTGCAACCATACAAACATTATTTACAAAGGACTTCAAGTATGGAAGTCAATACGATATATAATTTCCATATTTAATAGCTTTAGTTTGTCAAATTAGTCATATTTTCACACAAGAGTACAAATACCTTAGGGGACAATACCATTCTTTAAAACCAACTCTACAATAAATAACAAAGGTCATCTCCTCTTGAAAGATTAAACATAGCTTAGATAAAGTTGCCAATTTACATACTCAATTTCGAATGACATTGGGGTTTTTTAACAATCTAACTAAAGAGAAAATATCACCAGAAGCTTGAGAAATACTTGTCTATTGTTAATGATTTATAGTATGCAGAACCTCTTTCCTAATGCAAGGATAAATAACAAAAAGTCTCATTCATTGATGTTGGCTATAAAAGTCATGACATGTAGATGAATAATTTTTATCATAGTGCTTTAACATCATTTTTTTAGGTGGCTAAAAAACTTAGGAAACCCATATAAGAAGACACCAAACTTTTAACATTTAATCACACATAACTTAAGGTATAACATCTATAGATGTAAAGTCTAGAGAACTAACTTTTATTATTTGATATATTGAGAAATATTAAATATTTATATAATAAGACACTTGACATGAATATAAGGGTATTACAATTGTGAAAAGGCTAAGAAATTATTCAAAAATTATTGACCTTGAAAGCCTTAAACTTCTACTTATAGCTTCTAAAAAAAATTAGAACAAAATATTGTTCATTACTCACAAGATTGAACTTCCTTTTGTCAAGTGGGAAGTGTTCATAAACCCCTCAATGATTGACTAATATTCACCTTTGCACTTTTTAATAGACCCTAAGAATTTTTTTATTTTATAAAAGCATCTTTCTAAATGCATAATCATGTCCAAGGATCGGGATGGTTAACAACAAACCTAGGAAGCTAAGAACTAGGTTATCAATAGATCCCAATCAAATATTACAAAAAATTGGTTGTAATGCTCTTGTTAAATTTCACCTTATATCTTCCACTAATTTCACTCTCATACATCTTGTGTCCTCTCTATATGGTAGTTTACTCATATTACTCTATGATTATTTATCATATTCATGTCAGTGGTTCTTTATTTATTTTTTATTATGTGTTTTATATAGTGATTCAAATATTATCCTTTCTCTACATAAAACCACTCATCCCTCTCTTATATTCCTGCAACAATGTTTGTGTTTTGTTTCCACTCCTATTCATCCAATTGATACAAGTTAATAAGAGAGTAATTATAAGATCATGTTATGCTCCAAATATATCTTTTTTTCATAGTATATCCTTTCCCGTCTTTTCCTTCTCTATAGGAAAAATCATATATTTCTCTTTTGGCGGGGCATTAACTCAATATTTTCTTCTACATCCTATGTTATACCATGTTTTCTCTTCTCCTATTTATCATTATCACCCTTGTAATGACCTTCCAAGGAACCCTCAGAATGAAAGGTCAAACATGCATTGAATAACATTTTTTTTGTCAATAACTATAGAATTAGTGACATAAGTGCATAATCATAACCACATTGCATAAGAAATAAAGAAACACACAATGATCACCAAGCGATTGATACAAGAAGAAGTCTTACTAGCACATCCAATGGTTCCTAGACCACTAGAACCACACAACAGAATGGGAAGGACACGCTCCATTGTTGTATCTTGAAATATTGGAAAACATTCCACAAGCTTCAAGGAACCAAGCCGGTCATCAACACACAAATTCCTAGGTAGGAGACTAAATCAACCCTCAAGAACCAACTGTACTAGGTTCATTTTAAGCCCAAACCAAAAGTGAGTTAAACCATATCAAACTATATAAGGTTTCTTGATTGGCCTCTTTTCCAAGAGCACATATTCCAATATAATCCATCAAACATATCTCGAGAACACGAGATTGACTCACAAGGTCCCAAATGCATGAAAACCCCAAATTATGACAATAACCGACCAGGTGTGAAAATAATCAAATTTGTAATAAAATGGTGAGTTTGGATAGTGATATTTCTCTTTTGGTGGGTCATTACCTGAATATTTTCTTCTACATCATATGTTATTCCATGTTTTGTCTTCTACTATTTCTCATTATCACCCTTGTAATGCCCTGCCAAGGAACCCTCAGAATGAAAGGTCAAACATGCATTGAATAAATTTTTTTGTCAATAAATATACTATTAGTGACATAAGTGAATAATCATAACCACATTAGATAAGAAATAAAGAAACACATAATGATCGCCAAGCAATCGATACAAGGGAAGTCTTACTAGCACATCCAATAGTTTCTAGACCACAAGAACCACACAATCGAAATGGAAAGGACATGCTCCATGGTTGTATCTTGAAATCTTGGACAAAATTCCATTATTTTCAAGGAGCCAAGCCGGTCACTGGCACATGAATTCCTATGGAGGAGACTAAATCAACCCTCAAGGACCAACTACACTAGTTTTAATTTAAGCACAAACGAAAAGTAAGTTAAACCATATAAAACCATATAAGGTTGCTCAATTGGCCTCTTTTCCAAGAGCACAAATTCACATGTAATCCATCAAACATATCTCTAGAACACAAGATTGACTCACAAGGTCCCAAATGCAATAAAACCCCAAATTCTGACAATAAACAATCAGGTGTGAAAAACATCAAATTTGTAATAAAAGGGTGAGTTTGGATAGTGGTAAATATTGCTTGGAATGTCCTCTATTCATTAAAATCACAAGATCCTATCACAATCACATGATAATACCAAGAAAATGATTTAAAAAATGTGAAACATGGCAACTGATGAAACTAGAGATCATGCAAAATGAGGCACACAAAAAAATGCCCAAAAATGAAATTCAAAATCTTGCGATGAAATTAAAATCAATTGGTTATAATAGCCTTGCTAACCCAAAAATGTGATAAAATTTCAATTTCAACATCATGGGAGAAAATGAACAACCTAACGATGATAATGTTACATTTTTGGAAACCCAAATACATACAAGCCCAATCGCGCATCAAATGTGACAAGAAACATGGGGAAAACATAGATAAACATCCCACTATATGATTACAAACAATAAACATCTGATAAAACAAAGAATCAAGTTAAAAACAAGAGCCCCTACCTCATAAACTAGCAAAAACCCAAAATGAGAAAATAAAAATCGATACTTGGCGTGTGTAGACAAAATTATTGGGAAACTGTAGCAATCTGACCATGATTCCAATGAGCCAATGCTCAAAAAATTTGGACGCCTGAGTCATTCCCAACAAAAATAAATTGAATTTCTCCACAAGAGGGTTGGAGCAAATTCACAAAACTCCACAAAATGAAAAGTGAATAAAAACTGCACTTTCAAAAATATAAAAGACCTTTTAAAAAAGGAAATTTACCCAAATTAAATAAATCAAATAAATAATAAATGACATGATTGTCGATGCTTATCATTATTGTTTAGTTTTTCGTGGAATGAATGTTTATTGATGCAAGTGTGATGGGGAGCTCCCCCCCTAGAGCCTTCTAGCTCTCTCTAAGACCTTCTCTTGGTCTTATTTAGGGTCTCTATCTCTACCCTAACTAGAGGATTCCTCTCTAATCCCCAATTTTACTAAGAGCTCCCCATCAACTTCAAACTCTTCACTAATCTCTCCTCCATAACCTTCTTGCATACGTGGCTCAACTAGCCTCCTACCACTCCAATGGTGTCAAATTCTTAACGATTGGTTTCCTAACTCCTCCTAGGTCTTATCTAATCCCAATGGATTCAATTTTGTGGAACCTTCACCCATTTTTCAATCGGGTTCCAAAATACTAGTCTTTTAAGCCTTGTAGCCTTTTTAGGCCTATTAGCCCTCCTAATCACTGAAAATGTGATTTTCTCCTAAAATCCCTTAACAACCCTAGAAAAAAATTGCATATTATTTGTGGGTTTTTCCTCCTCTTTAAGATTTTCTAGGTCTCTGATTCCAATCTTGTCAATACAATGGACTTTCACCAAACCCCTAAAAATAAGGGTTTCTAGGGCATGATGGTTGGTTTGGTTTCTTGAACTTCTTCCATCGATCCAATGAGCTCCTCTAAAATCCTCCTTCAATCAAATGGTCTGCACCTCATTCCCCTACACTCCACTATCATTGATTGGCACATACCAATCACCTGGCAATCATCATTGCTACTGCACTACTCAATCACCCTAGCCAGAATAGCTAGTACTCGCCTAGGGCCTGAAAGTTCTCAGCGGAGTTCTCAATCTTTCACTACAAACACACACTCCACAAGCCATATCTACAAATTATATACAAGTCTCTAATGGATTCCAAGTTTTCATGGAGTTTGAACCACGGGAACACCAAGAAAAGCCATCTTTTACATGACTGGACCAAAAATGGCCAGTGAACTCACAGAATGCAAGAAATTAAACAAAATCTAACCAGAAAGAAACACTAGCTAATATGATGCCACAAAGAACTAAGAAATTAAATTTTAGACACTCTCCATGCTTTCATTCAATCCATTCAATCTATAAAAGTGATGGATGATGGCTCTGTAGCTTAATTACACTGCAAATTGGTTCTTCTCAAACACCATTCCGTACAATATAAAAACTAACTATCAGATTAGGGTTGAAATAACCTTATATACTTCCATCCCACCTATCTAGACCCACTGGTTGGGATTTGGGAATCATAAGAGCCAATTCCTAAAATCTAGGAAATGTTGTCATGACAACTTTAAAAGTTGTCATGACAACTTTGACAACTTTTGTCAAAATGTCACTTTCTCAACTTTGAGCGTCCTAATTGGTTCCAAACCTTACCAAATGACCTAAAATGACTTAATAACATTAAAAAATTAAAAATATTCCCACTTTGGAACTTTGGTCAACCCTTTGACTTTTGAGTTGACTTCTAGGTTCTAGACCCCTAGAATCAACTATACTCAATCAACACACAAACCCTAATCTTTCCTAACACTAATCACACCTAAAAACACACTAGGGACTTTATAGATTATTCCTTATTCATGGATGGTTTTCCAAACCAACCTAAAAGACAAAATGTCTAAAGATCTATCCAAAGACCTTAGGGTGCTCCTGTACCATCCTCCCCCTACAACAAGAAAGTTAAGGTACCTGTGGTGTCAGGAACTCCTCACTGATTCCATGCTTCTTGAAGTCACTCTCAAATATCCAAGTGGCTTCTGACTCTAGTTTCTATCTCCACTTCACTAGATGCTCCATATAGACTTTGTGTCTTGTCTTCTCCTTTACTCTTGAATCCAATATTTTTTCCACTTGTGACTTGACTTGTTCTAGAGTCTTGAACTCTCCCATATCCTTATGCACCTCTATACTATACTGCAACTCATCCATATCTAGCCCCTTATATTTGATCAAATCCTTCACATTGAAGATTTGAGAAATTGACATCTCCTTGGGAAACTCCACCTTGTAAGCATTGGGCCCATACTTAGCCATATCTTGCAAGGTCCAATTATTTTCATCTGTAGCTTACTAGGTATCCCCTTTTGTAGTCTTGCCTTATTCAGGAACACCATTACTAACTCACCCACTTCAAACTACAAATCTCTTCTTCCCTCATCTCTTTTTACCTTCATTTTCTGATTGGCCTCCATTAAAGTCTTTTGCACTTGTTCATGAACTTCCCTCATTGATTGTGCGAAGTCATCAGCATGCCAACTAACTCCCTCATATCCTTTGCAGCAAAATCTTTAGTGGCAATTATTCGCCAATTGGCGAATGTCACATGTCAGCGAGCGGGGAATTGGCAACTTTTTTCATATATTAGGTTGACCCTATCGCCCGACAGTTATTAATATTGGGACCAATGCCTAGGCCAATCGCCCATCGCTTTATTTAATTTTCTACTTTTCTTAAACATCATCGCCAATGGAATCTAATTTTTGGTCCCCGTAAATTTTGAAAATTTGCCTATAATTTATACGCAACCCAAATGGACATCCTATATTCACCAATATTTTTATACATTTATATTTATAGGCCGCCCCAAATTCGCCTGGAATTTCGCAGACGCGTGTCTCAACCCGACCCAAATTTGCCAACTTTATTAATCATACCTTCGTATTGGACAACCCATAATCGCCTCGCAAATAACAAAAGACGTGTTTAAATTACGCGGGCTTCGCCAAATTTGTATACCTTGACCTAATACCTTTCGCCAAATTTTCCAAATAAGGATAGTATAAAAACATTTGATCGATAGCAAAGTTTTAGACTGTTGAGTGCAACTGCATACTACATTGGCGAGTAGCGACTGCAATTTAATTTGAGGCAAAGGTTAGTGATACTTATTGTGCGACTCTGTAATTTTGAGTTCATTATTATTTAGTGGTAATCAGTTAGCAAACACTGGTTACCAGGGAGACCTCAGACATGATTTTAGGGCCAATAAATCTTGATTCATATTTATATATATTATAGTCTATTGTCACTTCTTCAACAATTTAACTTTTTTTTTTGCAGTGGAAGTCGTTGGAGAATGGAGATGTCGAACAAAAATAAGGGTAACAAGAATAAGGGTAAGGCTCCTGCAAGTGGGGAAAGCCAAGAGAGGCCAAAAAAATGTAGAACCTTATCATCGTTCTTTGGTCATGGTGTTGGAAATGTTTCTATCCAAAACCGGGAAGCTGCTTCATCACAAGTAGTTTTTGAAGATTCACAACCTGAAACTACATGACATATTGAAGAGGTAGGCAAACCTGATATCGCAGATCATGATGAACTTGAAGAGGATTTTTAGTTAAATACCCAGAGTAGCCATAATGATATAATTGACTTGGATGAGACTGAGAATGTTAGAGATGATGATGGTGCAGGGAAAAAGAAAAGAAAAAACAATTCAAAAAATGATCGGAAGTGGGAGTTGTCGAGGAATTTTCAAATAGAATGGGTGTCAAAGTATCCATTCATTGAACCAGTGGACAATCCAATTGAAGGTCAACCTATGGTAGAATGCAGATGTAAGATTTGCACCAAGATAAATAAGAAGGAAAAGAGGTTGCAGTTAAAAATCGACACCATAGAGAAGCATATGGGTAAAGTTTACGAAAAGAAAACCATAGATGGAGTTGAAAAATCAGTGATAAGATGGAAAACAAAGAATAAATATCTACATGTTAGGAATGCAGAATTATATGAATTTCAGCTGAATATACAGATGAAGCCTGCTCAAGTTAAAGGCTCTATTGAAGCTTGTTTTGGAAAAGCATTGGAAGTAGAACTAATGGGAAAAGTTGTTCAGTTAAGTATTTTTTTTATATTTTGAGCAGAGGGCATCCTATGACAGACTACCCATCATTTAGTGCTTTATTACACTTTCTAAAAGTTCCTAACTATCCTAACAGTCATTGGTCAGTAAATAGTGGATGGGAATGGGAAAGTTGTCTTGCCGATGTTGAAAAAAAGGATCTAAAGGCAAAAATTAAAGAGTCAAATTTTATTGCATTGTCTTTAGACAAGGTTACAGCAGTAGATAATACTTCATGGGTATGCATTCATGTTTATACTATACATAATTTTTTCCGCCAACCTCATCGACTAACTGTTGCTAAAATGAAGGATAATGCAACAGCTAAAAATCAATTTGAACTAGTAAAGAGATCTCTAATTGAATATGGAGGTATAAATGACATGAAAATCGCGAATAAGTTGGTGTGTGTTGGAGTGGATGGAGCTTCAGTAGTGCAAGGCCACAAGGGCGGTCTTTGCACAAAGATGCAATCTTCTTGTGTGCCCTACGTCACTCTCATTCACTGCATGGCCCATAAAATGAATCTAGCTTTTGGAGTTGTTAGCAAGTATGGTCAAGTAAAAAATATTGAAGTTTTAATCAAAGAGCTCTACCAATACTTCTGTCAAATTCTGAAATGATTGAGGGAATTTTAACACTTTTTTGAAGGACTAACCGACAGGAACAAGATTCTGAAGGATAATGATACTAGATGGATCTCTTTGGATGGACCAGCGCATTGAGTGTTTTCAGAATATCAATCGTCGCTTGGTCTAATGAACTTGAGTCGTGAAGAAGTAGGGCTACCCAAATTTAATGAGCTGCTACGAAGGTTATCTATTGTAGAGCCACTCTTAACATTAGCAGGTATTCTCCCCCTGCTAGAGGAAATGAGAAATATAATGAAAAAGGCCCAGCAAAGAGCAATGTATATTGCAGAATATGCTGTGCTTCGTAAATTGACATGCATGGTGCTAGATAATCTCTATCGATCATGTGATGATGTAAAATTTGCTAGCTGGCTTAAAATCATAGATTTGGACAATCCTGACAACTTTTTAAAGATCGGTGTAAATGGGGATTTATGTGCAAAAGTACACAGAGTTGAGATACCAATGTACTACTATGCCAGGGTCGAGTCCGAGTAACCAGGAAGGAAGAACAAGAAGCGAGTATCAAGTGTTAAAAGGGAAGACTTTACCAAGATCGTTGAGTCTGTAACTGCTTCTGTGAAGCACATTGCCTATGATCTTTCCTCAGAGATTAGAGTAAGATTCCCTCTAGTCAAACTACTTGAATCCATGTCTATTGTGTTTCCTCGATATTGGAGTATGAACAATTTGAAGGATTACCGAAATAAGGTACTAACTTTGATAGATCATTTTTGCAAAACCATAGAGTTAAATGGAGTAACTCTAAATGGAATTTTAGATGAATCTCGTTTGAGAGAACAATCGGGCTATTTTTCACAGACAATGAGGGAACAATATAATATTATGGAGAACCCCCATGAAGATGGATCAGCAACAAGGCTTTGGAAATATCTAGCTGAGAGAGAAATGTTGATTGATTCAATATCAGAATTTTTCAAGCTTGTTGATTTATGTCTGACCATGATATTGGGGTCGGTGGAGGATGAGAGAGTTTTCAGTGCTTTGGGGTTCCTTAAGTCAAAGCTAAGAAACAAATTAGACAAGAATTTGGAAAATTGCTTGAGGCTATATACATCCAGGTATGAAGTTCATACTTTTCCTTACGACAAGGCACTGCAATTATGGAGGAATAAATGTCAGAGAAGAGGGCTAGGAAACATTTCAAACCAAAGTGGGAGTGCCAGAGACAATGATGTGACTGTCATTGACTCATGTACTGGTACTGGCAATGCTAGTGTTGAACTTGAGTTAAGTGGAGGTATGCAGAGTGCAAAAAACATATCAAAGAACCAAGGAGGCTATGAAGTTGATGGTGATGAATCCAAGGATCTTGATAATGAGATGATGTGGCAACTTGAACCTTTGTAGAAGTAGCAGGTCCTAGGTATTTATTAAACTTTTTTCTGTAGTCTACTTTCAGTTTATGTATCTCATCATCATTCATCAATCATGCATAATATCATATTCCAATGTCAAAATTCAAAAATATGAATGTGGTTGATAATCTCATGAATTCTACAATTAATAATGGTTATCTTTTGCATTATTCAATTCATATGGTACAATTCTTAAAGATTTTTTTATTTTTTTTAAAACATAGCAATTTATATGATACAATTCTTAGAAATAGAGATTCTCATTAATTTATTTACAAATATGACACAATATAAAAATTCATTCGTTAATAGTAGTAAGAAGTAGAACACAACTCTGTGTGATTCTGTTTGCAAAAGTGAATTGACAATGACTCAAGAGTCAATACCCAATTTCAATTTCATTACCCTTAGCAAATGACCCTAAATTCCCTTTTATAGAAACAAGGGAGCAACAATAGCTTCAGGTCAATTTTTCTAATGTGATGTCTCAAAATCAAAATCAAAATCAGTAAGAGTCAAGACCAATACACCATCTCTACAACTGTACATTTCTGCATTTGACAGGCCGGTTTAGTAAATTATCAATAGCATTATAACATCTGCTACATTGATCCTGTTAAAAAAACAAAGTTCAAACTTGTTACTTTTAACTCAATTCAAGCCAATAGATAAATAATATAGAGATGATTGAGACTGAAAGTACTTTTACATACTATTTTTTATTACATCAAGATGATTCTGCCAGTTTGTTTAATAAGCTCCATTCTGCATCGCTTGGAAGGTTAATATTTTTCAAGTTATAGTAGATGACCTGCAACCTTGTCAGCCATTCATACTTGTTACACTAACTTGAAAGCAATGATCCTTCCAATACTGCATTCAAATTTGTCAATGGTTTGATGCAGTTTGCAATGCTTTCATGAGTTGTGTCCTGAGGAAGCTTGCCTAAATCAATGCTCATTGTCTCCTCCAACCTTTTTTGTAAGATTCTCTTCCAAAATTTTTTTTTAATGAGTTACTAGGACTAGGACTCAACAAACCATGACCTATCATTTCAGTTTTTGTTTGATTCATCTTGGCGAGCTTTATCTCAAATAAGGCAAGAGTTTCCTCTACTTCCTCTAGTTTCTGACATTTTTGTAAGACAGAGGTTGCTTTTATTGATGCAAGAGCATGTTCATGAGTTCTCTTGCTTTCCAAATGCTTGTCACTGGTTGTGTTGATTTTTTTCAAAATCTCTTTTGCAGTTTTCTCTCTCAAATTTTTTTTTTGTTTTTGTCAATGTGCTCTTTGAGCTTCTCAAAAACATCTCTAAGACTTTCATTCAATTCAAACCAATCACACAACCTATCACCAGTCACCTTTATTTCGCCCAAAGGTCTCTTTTTATTTTCTTGACTATATTTTTCATTTGGTCATTCAAGCTGTTTTCGTATGTTTTAATTGTCTTTTTTCCTTCTTTAGGTCTTCTCTCAATTCTGACAACCGGTGTTCACTCTTTTTTTTTATTTTCTCTGCTTCCTCTTCCCACCAGTTTTCTTTCTCTTCCCAATGTTTTTCTTTTACCCTCTCATCCTCCAATTCTTTCTTTAATTTATTGTTTACTTGTGCCACACTCTCCAAGCTTTTGTATAATTTTACTGAAGAGGATTTTTCATCCTCTAGATTTTTATTTCTCTCTTCCAATTTTTCCCTCACAAATTTCAGTTCTACCTCCATATGTTCTTGCTGAATAATTGCTTCTTTAGAGGATGAATTTTTTATCCTTTTCTCTAATTCTTTCCACCTGTTATCTATTTCTTTCTCGTTTGCCTTTTCATTTTCCAGGTCTGTCTGTAACTTTTCTATTATGCCCTGAAACTTTCCATTTTCTCTCTCCAACTTCATCACTGAACTATAGACAACTTGGTTGGTCATTTTCAACACATTTATCTTGTCCACATTTTTAATTTTTGATAAATCCATTTGGAGGGTGCTAACTTGAAATTCAGATGGATCTATCTAACTCTCTGGTGGATTGTTATCTCTAGCTGGGGGCATAACAACCATGAACTCCATCATTT